>JAPKLY010000083.1:38673-214906 GCA_026898435.1 Prunella vulgaris | reverse complement strand
CGCCTAGCTACACAAGCCAGACCACTACATATCATTTGAGATACTTTACCCGTGGGCATTTGGGTAATAACCTTGTAATCGGACCCAAAGGTCAAAATATTTTCATTCAAATACACCAATAGTCCATATAATATTCAAGGTAATACAGTAAATGCCACCCACCTTAAACGCTTTCCTTTTTGCAAAACAATCACCGTTCCTTTCACCAGTAATTCTCGTCACCTTTTTGCACACTTAGACCTAGCACCATTCGTTGTATTTCAGTTATTAATGTTTAAGAATTCTTGTTAAGATTTATACAATTAGTCCGATAAGGAAATACACTTTACTTAGCATTTTTGTTCACTTAAGAAGTTAATAAAATGTTTTACGGTAATTAGTAGATTGAGGTTCTTATCTAGGTGCATTTAGCATACTCAACTTTGTTAGGATCTTACAAGGTTCTTCGTATTTTCCTTTCTCAAGGCAAATAAGAAACATATGGTCCTTAATCTAAAATCAACACTAAATATCATGCCATTCATATAACTCATGCATTCACAGAGAATTCACCAAGGCTTTAGACTAGTTTCCTCATGGGAAAATATTTGTTTTCCTTCTAACAAGTAAATAACACATAATCAACAATATTCAAGTACTGCAGTTTGCATGTTGACCCACACTTATACCAACTTGGAGAATTTTCTAAAAATATCAAAACTCATTCAAAAATCATGAAATTTTTACAGTGACTAACCCATCAAGTGTAAATTACATATAAAATTTATTTCATATCATTTGATTTAGGAAAATATGAGTTCTAAGGTAGTTTCCAAAACATGGCAGATTGTTCCAGAATTTTCCAGAATTGAGCAACTTTTGAAATAATTTTGGTAAAAATATTTAAACATCTCCAAAAATCGTGAAATAAATCATGAAGATACTTAACTTCATATAGTAATTTATAAAAATTTTAAAAGAATTCTTTCATGAACAGATTACTCCCAGAAAATCTATACTTTAGAAATAAGGGGCATTTTGTCACACTTTCTTAGAAAATTCATAACTTATTAATGAAAACTCTAAAAATGCTCAAACTAGATTCAAATGAAAGATAACTTGATGTAGTTTCTAACTATATAAGCATCATCCAAAAATTTATAACATATGTGGTCCGAATTCTGTACGAAATTCGAGGTCAGTGCATAAAGTGTGTAATTTGTGTGCATGCTTTCACTTACATTTTCAATTTCATAACTACCATGCAACCAACATTTTAACTCCTTCAAAAACATCATTCTAGACATCATTCATCATGCATTTGAACATTGGAAAGTAATAATGTCCTAGGGTTTCATGGTCTCTAAAAATATGGAACAATAAACACACATAGCTCACATATACATGCAAGAAAACCAAATGTTTTGAGTTGGGGTTTTACAACCTTTGGAGCCTTTTTCTTGTTAACAAAAGAAGTTTTATTGTCCCTTGACCCTTAAGCTTGTAGGAATGGAGCACCACTTGGAGGAATACTTTGGTTTTGAGCTAAAACAAGGCAATGGAGTAAGTTAGGAGAAGTGGAGAGGAAAAACATGAACTTAGAAGAGAGAGGGAGAGATGTTGGCTTCCTCTTTGCAAGGAAATGACTCCAACCTTCAACCTAACTCCATGGATTTCTTGATACTTGAGGAAGGAAGCTCTCTTGTTGTTGGAGATGGGAGAAGAAAATCTCTCTACCCTTTGTAAGTATGGTGACCAAAAGTTGAGTGAGGGAGTGAGAAGGGAGTTTGTGGATTTTCTTTTCTTTGGGTTTCTTTGCTCAAGGTAGGGAATGAACTAAGATAATTCATATATAGGAAATGGGAGCATATGACCATTCAAAGTTACTCATTTGGAGGTAAGAGAAGTCAAGGTTAGGTAAGGGAATAGGAAAGAAGGTATGACTCCTTAATTTAGGGGTATGGGCATTTTTTTGACTTCACATTTCTTCATTCCAGCTGATAATTTCTGTCATAAGGGGATTTAGGAGAGGAATTTGAGTTCTAACTGTATTTTGGGACACGATATGGCTTTCGGGGTTGAAAACGAATATTATTCGGTCGCGTTTTGGGCTCCGAAAATTAATATTTTGCTCATTTTGTAAGCCTAAAATTTTATATCTTGTATTTGTTAATTAAAACTTATGTTTAACCCATTTTATTACTTAAGTTCTAATAAAGATCCGCAATTACTCGTCGGATCGAAGTTTTTCAAATTTTAGAGTTTTCGGTTCGACATTTGGCGACAAACGTCCAGGGTTTTATTTTTTATAAATCTTTTACACCCAAAGGGTCTTAAAATCCCTTTTAGAATCTTATTTCATTTGTTCAAATGATTTATTAATATTTGATTCATAGTTACGGTGCTAGGAGTGCTTCCGGTTCCGGTTTTGAACCAACCGTCAAGTAGAAATCACTCATTTTAAAACTTAGTGTCCTCAAAGGAGTAAAAGATCAATCAAGCAAAAATATATAAATATAATAACATGAAATGTAATATAAATAGAAAAAAAAATCTAATTTGGTTCGGGGTATTACACCTTTTTAGTTAGGTATTCGTTTTTGAGGTCTTGGTTGAGATAATGTCTCAGAAAAATCAGAGCTCTTGCCTTCTGGGCAGGTGTGAACTTTGATCTTTGTATTATGGTGTCGCTTAAAAATAATTATGTAGACTAGGGAATTTAAAAAAATTGGATTAAATAATTAGGGGTATAAATTGGGATTTTAATTAGTATTTTATTACTAATCTATGACCTTTAGTAATGAGCTTCAGGCCTAAATAATGACAAAATAAAATTGCCTATTTATTATTAGGCCCGAACCATAAATAGTCCAAATAAAAAATAGCCCTAAAAATAAATAGAGTCCATAAATTTTATTAATGGACTTCAGGCCCAAAAATATTAATAATTAAGGCCCAAAGCAAATAATTATGAGTAGTATGGACTTCAAGGTTTTATTAAGGTCCGTATTATATGCACCCACGCATATATAAAAGACGCCCACCGAATATTTATATATATTATAAAATTAATACAGTTATAACTCACTCCCTAAAATACCCTTTTATCTCAAAAGCCCTAATGTGTGCACCCCCTTTTCTTCTCCATGCGTAGCCCCCCCTCCCCCCCCCCCTCGCGTACTATCACTATGCCCCATGCCCCCACCCACCCTCATTTTATATTCTTCCATGTGTTGTATACCCCCTATTTTTGCTCTTTCCCATTATTTCTTGTTCTACTTGAAGCTTTTTTCATTTCTTTTGAAGCTTTTCTCCCGACCACAGTCTATTACATTTTTTTTCTTTTACTCATCTATTGTAGGATTTGATTTTGTGAAGAAAGAATTATTAAAATTCTGTTTCAAAATTTTGTATTATTTCGAATAGAAATGGCTAAAACTTTTGTTCGAATTTTTTTTTCGGCATTTCTATATTTTTCAAAAATATTTCCTAAAATTTCTACTTGTTTTCTAAGAAAGCATTCGAAAAAGAGTTAATTTTTTAGATTTTGAACTTCACAAATTATTTTTTTGGAACTAGTTTGTCTTACAATATTTTTTATTTGTGTTTAATTTTGAAATTTTTTATTTTAAGAATTGGCATTTTTTCTAAGAATACAGTAGGTACAATGTGTTTTGAAAGGAAAATTATGAGGGTGGGTGCACATGTACTGTGTTAAAATAATAAGTGATAAATGTCTTTTTATATATTATTTAATTTCATACTATTTTAGTGTGTACTACAAACATACGTATTTGGGCCTTTTGTTAATAATAAGACTCAAATAATAAATTAAACTCCATATAAATTTTAAAAAAATATGCCCTATCAAATAAATAGTCCAAACCAAAAAGCTCATTTGGAATTAAATGACCAATAAAAAAAAAAGGCCCGACTATATACCCCTTCAATTTTATGAGATACATCACACACCTATATACATTATCAAATATCTATTTTACCTATTTTTATATATTAAAAAAATTGAATTAAATATATATTAATTTTAATACATCCATAAAAATATAATTGTTAAATACATATTTATCTTAATTTGCCGTCGTCTTCCATCAATTCATTATTCGATGTTATAAAATGAAGAACAAAAAATATTGGTAGAGACTGTAAAATTGTTGCAGAAACTTAGAGATTGATTTGTAGGGCTTGGGAATATTGTTGCGCGGTTGGAAAACTAGGAAAGAGTAGAAGGTGGAGTTGATGCGTTGGAAGGGGATAAATTAAAATAAGGCCACGGATATTTGGACCCCCATATTTGAGTACTTCACCACCCTTTTATTCTTTATTTTGAAAATAAATTTTAAAAGACAAAATTATCCTTTAAATATATTCTCCAATTGCAGAAGATCAGTTCACCCCCTCTTTCAAAATCTAAAAATTGATTGGTTCTCACTATACAATTCTTCAACTATATTTTTTGAACAAAAACGTTATAAAAAAATTTTATTTTGTCAATATGGAAGATGATAATAGTTTTTCATATACGTATTTATGATTTATTCGTACATTTTCGGGAAATTACCTATCCAATACACATACTCAAATCACTTTATGCCTTACTCAACAACCAAAAAGCATTTACCATTAGCTCATAATGTAGTATACCCCTACCGTAGAAAACCGCGGCCCCCTATATCTGCTAGCTATGATGAACAGGGAGATGTAATATATATAGAAGTCAAACATTTCAAAAATTCAAATTTTTTAAATGGCTATCTTCTCGCATAAGCTCCATTCAGGCGCTTTGATATACCAGAATTTGAAGCTGAAGGAGACGTTAGGTCGATGCTTATGCCAGTTCGCATATCACTACGCTTTCGTCTACATTGTGTGTTCAGTTAAGTTCAAATAGTTCTCTCTCATAATAAATTCTTTTTATGCCCTAATTTAGTGCGGTCGTTTTAGAAATATGGGTTAATATATATTGTGTAAATTTTTTCAGGATTTCGGTGTCATATTTTGGTCAAGAAGAATGAACGCTAACAAAATTCTGTTTAGCTTCAAATATCATGGTGTTTACAAGTTGTTGTCGTGTGCTGAGAATTATAATTACGACGACAATATTAGTCAGGTCCGAGGTTGGTGGTCCGATTTGTTGATGATGTCTTTTAAATTATATTGTCAAATTGAGGAGTTTAATAACGTGGCTCTTGAATGTGATGACGATCTGAAGAATATCTTCTATCTAAGTTCAGTATTGTCTATTAGTATTGTTAATGTTGAATTCCATGTTAAAAAATTTCCCTGTACAACCGCTTTCCCAATACACACTGATATTGTTGAGTGTATTCCATCGATTAGTCAAGGGTCCAGGAAATGTAACAGTAAGAGGATGTTATCAGTGAGTTTGAGCGAGGAGTTCAACAATCTGAAAAAATGTGTTAATAACAATAAGTCTGGGCACTCCTCTGTAGAACAGATTGAGAGACGTGAAGTTTCAGATTTTGATAGGTTTGCTTTCTCTGATAGAGAACCATTATTATCAGATGATTGGGCCAATTTGATGAAGTGTAGTGTAGGAGCAGTATTTAGTGGGGTGCTAAACACTTTAGATCCTGTCTTATTAAGTTTACTTTGAAGTCTGGATTTAAGTTCAAATATAATAGAAATGACAGTCAATATATTCATGTGGTATGTTTTTTTAATGAAGTACATTGTGACTGATTTATCAAAGCCAAGCTGGATAGAAATACCAACTCGTTTGTTGTTTTCAATATAAACTTGGCTCATAAGTGTCTTGGGAATTTAATTGGAAATGATACTAAAAGGTTTGTTCCTAGAATGGTGGGGGATTTTTTCTTGGCAGATGTGAAAGACAACCCCAATATTAGTGGCAAGTGTGTGATTCAGAAAATGAAAAACTTGTATGGTATTGACATACCCTATTGGAAGGCATATCGAGCTGTAGAACGTGCTAGGGAAACTATTTTTGGAACATTCGATGATTCATATGATGAGTTTAGGTGGTATTGTGATGGTATAAAACGAACTAATCCTGGGAGTGTAGTTGAAATTCAATGTAATGAACAAACGCATCAATTTGAAAGATTGTTCATAGCGTTTAAGGCATGCCTTGATGGTTTTCGTTGCTGTCGACTAATGATTTTTTTAGATGGTACATTTCTGAAAGGACGTGCAAAGGGAACGTTATTGTCAGCAACAACAAAGGATGGGAATAATGGTATTATGCTTTATGATTATTTCACGTTGTAGAGATCTAAATATATATTATAATGATTTTATGTTAGATGGTCACAAATGAAATGTAGTGTGATATTTGTTGTATTGTTATTTGCAGGGTTGTTTCCTGTCGCATTTGCACTTGTGTCAGCTGAAAACAATGAAAATTGGATATGGTTTCTACAGATGGTACGTCATGCCTTGATTCATCATAAATAGATAATATATTTTTCAGATAGGCATTTGGGTATATTGAATTCGTTTAATGAAATTTCTGAAGAGCCTGTCCATTTTTTTTTGTTTATATCATTTGTTAAACAATTTGAAAGGTTGGTTTTCAAAGGGTTGGAACAACTATAATAGAGAGAAATTATGTGAGTTATTTCGGGAGTGTGCATATGCTTCCAATATGAGTATATTTGACGTGAAAATTGATGAATTTAAGAAGATTGGTGGTAAATTGGCTGAAGATTTTCTTGAGCAGCTCCCATTTGAGAAATGGGCAGTGGCTTATGCCCCTAATATAACACGCTATGGTGAAATGACCTCGAATACAGCTGAATCTTTCAATGCATGGATTGTAAATGCTAGATCATTACCAGTATGCCACATGGTTGAAGAAATTCGGTCTAAGATTAGTGATTGGTTTGTTAATAGAAGATCTCAATGTGAATCTTGGACTGGGGCGCTTGTTGTTATCAAGGAGGAGCTGTGGAATTTTTATGTGCAGCGTTGTAGAAAATGGAATGTTGTTGTATGTCCGAGTGGTGTCTTCAAGGTTGATTCAAAACCTTCAGTTGTTGTAGATTTAAATGGGCAAACTTGTTCATGTTATCAGTGGCAGTTAAAGGGATTTCCATGTGTGCATGCTGTTGCAGTAATCAAATTGAAATGTTCATCTATATTCCCACATGTGGATGAATGCTTTTACACTTCAGTGTACAAGAAATGTTATGAGTCTAATCTACACCCCATTCCTGATACGGAGAAGCTTAAGTACAAACAAAAAGAGTAGGAGTATAAGATTTTACCTCCATGTCTAGGGAAGAGACCTGGTCGCCCAAAAAAATCACGGAATCTATCATATGGCGAGTATCATAAGAAGAAAAAATCAATATGCCGAAGGTGTGGGAAAATTGGTAGACATGATGCAATCACATGTGGGCGGTTGGTAGAAGTGACCAATATGTCATCTCAAGGTTTATTTATTTATTCTCAAAATCTATTTCCTGTTTAAGTTACAATTTGATGTTATAGGTGTACATTCAGTAATTATGATGTTTGTTGTACTGCAGATTACCATCCATCTCCTGCTCTGTACGTTGAGCCTCTAGCTTGTGTGGCTAACCAAGCTGAAGAAGATGATGTTAATGGGATAGATGAAGAATGGTTTCAATGATAGATATTGATATGTGTTGGGCCGCTTATTAAAAAACAATAACTTGTGTAATGTAGTAATATAATTGTGTCCTTATTTTGGATGAAGTCAATGAAGTAGTGGTTGTTTTGTATGAGTTGAATGTATGGCTAACTCACAACTGTTTTGTTCCTTATTGAAATGAAGATGTTTTATTTGAACTTATGTGCAACTGGTTTCTGTATCTTAGTAAAGTTTGAACTTGCATTCATTACACACTCTATTGAATTTTATTTTAACATAAACATAAACCATAGTTTATAAATTTTCAAGTCATGTCGTTGTTTTACAAGTAATCATGTCCGTTTGAAGAATTAGATATTGGGGTGTATTCAGCTAATACGTATCATAGGTGATACCTGGATAGAAAATGCCAGGAAATTAAATTTATTATTTATAAGTCTGTTCAGTAAGGTGATGTAGATGATTATTCATATATAGGGTATATGATTTGAATACAAGTTTATGTTTTAAAATTAGTGAAATATGTAAATATTTGCCACGAATATGGATACACCGTTTTGCGTATGTAATACAAACAAAATAATATTAAAAGTGGGTTCTGTGATACCTATGACATTTAAATAATATTTATTAAACCAAGGTAACTATTAATATTTATTAAACCAAGGTATCTAAAGCAGCACATTATAAATTCAACGTCAGTATTCCTATTCACATTAGACTTGCAGCTCAAAACCCTTTTGCAAGCAAGTCACAGTAAAATGAACAGGAGTTTTTCTAATCCAAACCACCGTTCTGCGTCGTCGTCTAATTCATCACCGGACAGTAACATTTTGCTGAACAATCTATGGGAATTATACCCCCGTTTCTGTCCTAAACAAGATTTAGAAGGTAGAATTTTCACCTCGTACACCGAGAAGAACCCAGGTCGGAGATTTGTGAGATGCCCGATATCGGAGGTAATTTTATATTTTTACGGATGATTTTCTTTGTTATCATGTTTATCTTCATAACCTCTCAAATTTAATAGTTAGGGTTCTACTTTATGGGTTTTGACTTATTTTTTTGTTTTTTGAATCAACACGAAATTTTTATTTCTGATAAAACTTTATGGAATTCTACATATGGTTTCGTAAAGCATGGAGGATGTAACTTTTTTGAGTGGGTTGACGAGGAAATACCATTTCAGTACAAGGTGTATGCGGCTAGGGTGGCAAGAAAGAAGAATAATGTTGAGTTTTGTTTAAAGCAAAGTAGGGAAAAACAAAATCTTCTGATTGAGCAGGTTGAAGGTCTTCGGAAAATGGTCCAAACACAAGAAAATTGGGTTGCAGTTCTGAATGTGATAAAGAATGATAACGATGGGGTGCGTGCCCAATTAAATCTCAGGCTTCCTTATATAAATGGAAAATATTGTTCAGTCAAGGTGATTTTGTTGTTCATTCTGCTCGTTGGTTGTGGGTTGGTCAATTGGTTTCCGCAGTTCTAGTATGTGTAAGATGTATTAAGTATAATTAGAACTTGGATGTTTTTTGGTGTTAGAAATCGAGGGTGATGATGAATTATGATATTTGTATAATTAAAATGTCGTTATTATAATTAGTAGGCATCTGTTTTGTCAAGACATCGCACCTCAGCTTTAAAGATTATTTGTATATTTAGAATGCTTGCATGTCAATTCAGTTGTTGCTATCACGTTACTAATTTTCATCAGTATGTATTAAAATTGTACTTAGGATTTTTTTTTATACCTTCATATAAAAATTGCACTTGAGTCAATCTTCAACATTAGCTGTATTCGACTCTGCATTTTATGTTGAATATACATTTCATTTGTTGTGTACAATATTTTATTATACATATTGTGTTGAATAATTATTTTTCTATTACAACAATTTTTCGGTCTCCTGTAACATATTATAAATAAATAATACAACAGTAAATTATGTAAAATACAAAAAATTAAATTTGAAAAAATGCGTTAAATGAAAATTTGATGATACTAATATCAATAACAATATGTGTATTAATTATTTTATTGAGTATTTACTGATCGGAAAACCACATTTTGTTGGTCGGTGGGAAGAAATTGTTAATTCTCCCATGTAACGAAGTAGTTTTAATAATTGAACTTATGAAGAAGAAATAAATGTACAATTGAGTAAATTACCTTCATAGCCCTAATTCAAATACTGATTAAAATAGATAGTATATTAATATTTTACGTTGGTTTAATGTGTGTTTGAGATATTAACAATGTGTATATGTTGAATGTGTTCAATATTTTCAACTCAGTAATTAAATGTAGTATTATTTTTTTGGCAATATGTTAAGAATAGGTTTAACATTTATTGGTGAATTATAGGATAGTAGAGGACTGTAGCTAAACTCAGAAGTTATTATAGAATTTGGTATATTATTCATTATTTATTGTAGGAATACCACGTTTATTTATTTAGCTACTCAAAAAATATTCAACAATCAAATTAATATCATCTCGGTATCATGTTATATACCTGCTAAGCGCGTGGTTTAGGAGTACAACAATCACGAGTCAACTATAAATAATTTTGAACTGTTACTCTATGATTTGAACTTTTGAATTAGAAATGTGATATAATTATGTAATTATTACACTCCAATACATATATGTTTTAAATTATATTTTGTCGAAATGAAATTGAGATTGGATTCAATGGGCCTAAGAAATTTGTGTCTTGTTGGAAGGTCAAATAATTCTTTGTGCATCTTTAGTTATATATATTAGAGTTATTATATTAATCTTTAGTTATATATTCACATTTGATTTTGGTAAACTCTTTGGCTATGTCCTCACATATTATGCACAGCACCTTAATATAAATGTGATTATGGACCTCTATTTTATTGAACATATATAACTGAGTATCTCCCATTGTTCGTGTGTCTAACAAAAAATACGAATCTTCATTGAATACATGAGTATCATTAATTAGTTGCATATATATAAATTTTTGTTTTGTGTTCATTGTTTGGCTAAGTGGAGTGCATATATGAAAAACATAGGATAGTTTTGGCCTAAATATTTTCAATTACATAGTTAACAATTCACATACTTCATTAATTATCATCAGTATCTCTATATTATGTCATATAAATTGTAATGTGTGTTTACAGGAATTGCCACCTAAGAGTGGAAGCAGTAATTTTGAAAGATTTGTGTACATTTCAATGAATTTATGTGTAATACTAATTTTCATCATCATTGACCATGAATGTCTGACTTGAAGCTACATTAAATTAATATCATTTATTTGTAGTTAAACTCAGAAGTTATTGTAGAATTTGGTATATTATTCATTATTTATTGTAGGAATACCACGTTTATTTATTTAGCTGCTCAAAAAATGTTCAACAATCAAATTAATATCATCTCAGTATCATGTTATATACCTGCTAAGCGCGTGGTTTAGGAGTACAACAATCACGAGTCGACTATAAATAATTTTGAACTGTTACTCTATGATTTGAACTTTTGAGCAAGAAATGTGATATAATTATGTAATTATTACACTCCAATACATATATGTTTTAAATTATATTTTGTCGAAATAAAATTGAGATTGGATTCAATGGGCCTAAGAATTTGTGTCTTGTTGGAAGGTCAAATAATTCTTTGTGCATCTTTAGTTATATATATTAGAGTTATTATATTCATCTTTAGTTATATATTCACATTTGAATTTGGTAAACTCTTTGGCTATGTCCTCACATATTATGCACAGCACCTTAATATAAATGTGATTATGGACCTCTATTTTATTTTTTTATATAACTGAGTATCTCCCATTGTCCGTGTGTCTAACAAAAATTGCGAATCTTCATTGAATACATGAGTATAATTAATTAGTTGCATATATATAAATTTTTGTTTTGTGTTCATTGTTTGCTAAGTGGAGTGCATATATGAAAAACATAGGATAGTTTTGGCCTAAATATTTTCAATTACATAGTTAACAATTCACATACTTCATTAATTATCATCAGTATCTCTATATTATGTCATATAAATTGTAATGTGTGTTTACAAGAATTGCCACCTAAGAGTGGAAGCAGTAATTTTGAAAGATTTGTGTATATTTCAATGAATTTATGTGTAATACTAATTTTTCATCATCATTGACCATGAATGTCTGACTTGAAGCTATATTAAATTAATATCATTTATTTAGCATCAAATGTTTATAGAATGCTCTAATAAAAATCCTTAAAAATAATTTCTATTTTGAACTTAAAATCCTTAATTGAACACTCTCACCTTACCTAATATGTTACTAAACTACCTGCATGTAAATATAAAACTCTTATATTTGGT
Source organism: Prunella vulgaris (assembly GCA_026898435.1). Taxonomy (NCBI): domain Eukaryota; kingdom Viridiplantae; phylum Streptophyta; class Magnoliopsida; order Lamiales; family Lamiaceae; genus Prunella; species Prunella vulgaris. Next base: position 202,955 of record JAPKLY010000083.1, on the reverse strand, counting down.
TCTATTACGAAGTATACGTAATCATAAACACCCTTAGCTGTAATATGATGAGTACCTTAATGGTGTCAAAATTATTTGGCTTTAATAAATTTTTTTGGAACAAAAGCAGGATTATCACTTGACGAAAGTATATATTTAAAATTAATCAAAATAGCAGCAGCATCATAAATATAAATAATATATATTCACTGATATAATTGGTTATATATTACAAAGCAGCATCGACTAACATTTTTGTCATATATGTGTAGATGCCTGGAAAGTTTCAGTCTTATACAAAATGGATGAATGTTGAGAATAGTTTCATCACAAATTCAACGTTTCAGCAGACTACCACATCTTCCTCAAGTAACCCAATAATTCACTTACATAACCTTACCACATAAATCTATTAGCATACCAAAATACCAGGTTCAATTGTTTTACATATTTTCTACATTATATTATATAGCTAACCCCATCATAAGCTTAGACAAAAACTTGAAAAGTTGCATCAAAGGGGGACAAAAACAGCCAAAAACAGGGGCTCAATTGAAGCACATCTAACCTGTTGATCATGAGAGACCTTCTACAATTGGGAAAGCACTTGAAGCAATATTCACAACATGTTCACCAGCAAATGGTTGAAACCTATGGGCCTTCAAATCCCAGCACCAAAATGTGCCCAATGGGTTAACACGGAACACAATTTTATCACGATTTGGCTCTAAGAAATAGAGGGGCTGAAAATTGATAACTCGGTACACCTCTCTAATGGGGAAATCAAGTTGTACATAGTGCCTTTCCCAAGAGTTATCATCAGAGTAATTAGTCAATATCCATATTTCCACAAGCTCATTAGCCATATAGAATGTAGGGAGCAACACAATAGTATCATTGTTGAGGGCAGTAAAGGAATGATGCATATAGTCTCGATTTACTTGTTTAGGCAAAGTGATCAGTCGAAAGTTTTCTTTCACAAGGTCAAAAGCAACAATATGTGGTGAGAATAGCAACCAATGCACACAATAATTTGCATATACCCCAGGGCTATTAACCAAACAAGGGTGAGGGAACTCACCGAAATCTTTCCATTGGTTTGAGCTTTTCGAGTAGATCTTCAGCTCCGATTTACTCTCCATGCAGTGGAATAGGGATAGTCTCAAGACCTGATAATCACTCTCCCCTGGATTGTAACCAACCCCAAACAAGACACTAGAAGAGTTAGTACTTGGGGGAAAGCCAATAGGGTTAGGGGAAAGAAAAAAATGCTTGTTTGTTGTCGGATTCAACAAAAAGATTCCGTCTCTCAAGTTTGCAGCGAGGATGACGGTCTCAAAGCTGGCCACGTACTCGAAATCCCTCATGCCTTGATAAACACCCCTCTGATTCATCCGTTGGCCATCAATCGTCTCCAAATATTGCAAAGGCAGGAAGCAATGTTCTGGTTGTAGGAGGGTGGAAACCCTATTTTGAGCCGACATATTTGCCAAATGCCTTTTGATGAAGGGAGTGCCGGAGATCTGTTGGTACCATTCTTTCGACAGAATCTTGCATTGCGTTATCTCCTTCGTCGGCAATCTCTCGAAGATATAATCGATGATGTCGTTTGGTAGATGGGGAAGAGCTGCCATTTTTGGAAGGGTTGTGTGTGTGGAAGTCGCCGATAATGATGATAAAAGGGGTAGTGGTTTCCAAGTGTTCAGAGTGATTTGACAGTAAGAGGTTATGAAGGTGGCAAAGAAAGAAGGTGTTTGGGAATAGGGGAGAAACCTTTTCCCGGGCATTTTTTGGTTGCGTTTTTACTATAAAAAATATTATATCAAAGGAATTTTAGTCACAGCATTTAATTAATTGTACTTTTAGGACATGACAATGGAGAAAAAGTAAAGTTCATTTTGGAGTTCCCTTTGCACATTGGGGAATGTTCCGAAACAATGAGCTGAATAAATAATAATTGTATTATCATCAACCTATTATCTAATTCACAAACTTCTCCCTCCTACGTGTCACTGTTAAATTTAAGTATCTACTATTTTTCTTATTTTTCAAATTTTCTTCTTTTTTATGTTTTTTCTTTTTCTTCTCTATCTTACATGTCATTTTTTTATTTCTCATTTTCAAACATTTTTATTTCTCATTTTAAATAAAAAATAAAAAATTATTATTTGTTTAATGTTAATAATTTAAATTTAAAATATCTACTATTTCTCTTATTTTCCAAATTTTCTTCCTTTTCTTCTTTATCCTACGTGTCATTTTTTTATTTCACATTTTCAAACATTTTTATTTCTCATTTTAAATAAAAAATAAATATTATTTGCGTAATGTTAATAATTTAAAATAATAATCATGACAGATTTTTAAAAAATTATTTTTGTAATGTTATTTGATCGTATAATCGTGTAGTTGTGTAATTATTTGTAATTTTTTTTAAATTAAAGTATATAATTTAATTTTAAAATTATTTGACACTTTCCTCTTTCCATCTATAAAAAAAAATCTTAATGATATTTAAATTTACATAAAAATAAATAAATTATAACCGACTAACCACACCCACTGCAACGTTCCACATTTTCAAACATTTTTATTTCTCATTTTAAATAAAAAAATAAAAATTATTTATGTAATGTTAATAATTTAAAGTAATAATCATGATCAATGCTAAATTTCATTGTCTACTATTTCTCTTATTTTTCAAATTTTCTTTCTTTTTATGTTTCTTCCTTTTCTTCTCTATCCTACGAGGCATTTTTTTATTTCTCATTTTCAAACATTTTTATTTCTTATTTTAAATAAAAAAATAAAAAATTATTTGTGTAATGTTAATAATTTAAAATAATAATCATGACAAATTTTTTAAAAATTATTTTTGTAATGTTATTTGATCGTGTAGTTGTGTAATTATTTGTTATTTTTTTAAAATTAAAGTTTATAATTTAATTCTAAAATTATTTGACACTTTCCTCTTTCCATCTATAAAAAAAAATCTTAATGATTTTTAAATTTAAATAAAAATAAATAAATTGTAACGACTAATCACATCCACTACAACGTTCCACATTTTCAAACATTTTTATTTCTCATTTTAAATAAAAAAAATTATTTATGTAATGTTAATAATTTAAAATAATAATCATGATCAATGCTAAATTTCACTATCTACTATTTCTCTTATTTTTCAAATTTTATTCCTTTTTATGTTTCTTCCTTTTCTTCTCTATCCTACGTGTCATTTTTTTATTTCTCATTTTCAAACATTTTTATTTCTCATTTTAAATAAAAAAATAAAAATTATTTGTGTAATGTTAATAATTTAAAATAATAATCATGACAAATCTTCTCCCTCCTACACGTCACTGTTAAATTTCAGTATCTACTATTTTTCTTATTTTTCAAATTTTCTTCCTTTTTATGTTTTTTCTTTTTCTTCTCTATCCTACGTGTCATTTTTTTTATTTCTCATTTTCAAACATTTTTATTTCTCATTTTAAATAAAAAAATAAAAATTATTTGTGTAATGTCAATTAAAAATAAATAAAAATTATCCTATGTGACTATCTCTACTGATCCAAAATCGTTCGAAACCGTTCTCCATATCTATATATACAAATACATTATCCATACATAAACACATGTTCTATCACAATAACTAATTATCATTTCTCCCTGCGCCGCTTTATTCACATTTCTCAATCCAAATTTCAAATATCATTTCATCCTTCTGTTAAAGGTAACACAAATCTCTATATTCTTTTTCTACATTAATTTGTAATTTTATAATTTCTTCTACATTAATTTTATAATTTTAAAATTTCTATACTGATGTTTACATTTTTTCATAATTTTGACATATTTTATAATGTTTACGGTTTTTTATAATCTTAATCACTTATATTTACGAGTTTTCTCCCTGCGCCGCTTTTATCACATCTCTCTCAATCCAAAATATCGTCTGATCCTTCCAAATCTCTATATTCTTCTTTTACATTAATTTATAATTTTATAATTTCTTCTACATTAATTTTATAATTTTATAATCTCTATACTGATGTTTACGATTTTTTTATAATTTACCATTTTTTTATAATTTTGATATATTTTATAATGTTTAAATATTTTTATAATTTTTATATATTTTACGGTTTTATAATTTTATTATTTTTACGAGTTTTAATATATTTTTATAAGTTTTGATATATTTTTATAATTTTGATATATTTTATAAGTTTGATATATTTTATAAGTTTACGGTTTTTTAAAATATTGATATATTTTTATAATTTATACAGTAAACATCAGTTTGAATATATCAAATTTATAAAATCATGTTAACATTATAAAATTCAAAAAGTTTGAATATGTTATAATATAAAAATATTAAAATTAAAATACTAATTACATACCCCTGCTAATTAAATATGTCAAAGTTATAAAAATAAAAAAATTATAAAAATATATCAAAATTATTATAAATCGAGAACATTATCTTAATCTATAAAATTAAAATTAATCTCTTATATTTATGAGTTCAACTCATCCTATTGGCTAACTTCATGACTCCAATATTTTAAAATTTTCAAATTCTATCTATTATTAAGTTTTAAACTGTTCATATTAAAGTTAAACTAAAATAAAATATTCTAATAAGTCAAAATTAAAATTAAAAGTTAAAAATATATCAAAATTATATAAAGTGTTGATATATATTTAAGTCAAAACAAAAAATATGTCAAAATTAATATTAAAATTTTAAAAATATATCAAAGTTATATTTTTTAAACCAAAATTATTTACAAATTTACCTTAAAAAAGTTAAAACCGTTCATATCATATTTAACCAAAACAAAACATTTGAATATGTTAAAATTAAAATTTAAAAAATATGTGAAAATTATAATTTTTTAAACCAAAACTTTTTAAGAATTTACCTAAAATATACCTTCAAATATTATTTAAGAATTTACCTAAAAATATTTACGGTTATTTTTTTAGTTATACTATCAATTCTTTTTTTGAAATTTTTTGAATAATAATAAAAATTTGAGTTCTATCCGCGTTGTACGCGGGTTCTGCACTAGTATTATAATATTCAATTTAAGTGCAAAGTAATTAAATAATTATTATTTCTAGACGGATTAGTAAACCGTTGTGGCTAAATTATGTATAGTGTTTTAATTTATTTTTTTCCCTGAGGTAGCGTAAAGGTTTTCTATGTAACACTTTTTGTAATAAAAAAGATTTTTAAAAAAGTGATGTATATTAACACAAATGTATAAGGTAATCTAAGTTAATATTCATTAATGTAGAGTCCTAATATAGTGTAATTGCTCTGAATTTTTAATTTTTAAAATATTTTGTGTATATTTAAGAGTATGAAGAAAGCAGTTGGGTTATAGGTATTAAATTTGGAATAATATATCGTAATAAATTTGTCCTGCTCAAGAATATGAAATTTATTATTTTCTAATTTCAAAATTACTTACTAAACTCATTTAATTTGCTAATATAAAAAATAATTATACGTCTATATATTTTTGACAGAAAGTTCAATAATTATTTATAACAAATTATAGACTTGTAAACAATTTTTTTAAAAAAGCATAATTAATTATTTTTGTAGAACTATATATTAAAAAACAATTGAAAAGAATGCACTTCATTAAATAAGGACAGTATATTATTTAGTTTTTGTCGTGATATGTGTGAAAATGGCTTTCTATTATTTTATTAATCATAATACTCTACATATATTTTATTAATCATAATATTTTACATGTATAACAACTCGAACAATTATCGTATTAATGAGAAACGTAATTGTCATTTTGTCACATCAATATTAGTTACCACACTAATTAAATATAAATAATATTAATAATGATTGATGTCTATATTTTTTCTCTAAGTTCAAATATATATATCAATTTTATCATTGTTCTGTTTAACGTTCAAAACATATAGACATTAGAATTAGTTACCACACTAATATAGTTGTTTTAGAAAATGTCTATGAATGTCATATTTACCAAGTAAGTTAAAAAAAAATCCTTTTTCACTACTTATTAGCCCGGAAGTTCAAAATATGCTTAAGGACCTTTTGCAAAATATTTAACCAAAATCTCCCAAATGACATCCTCACATATTTCCTGAAATTACGTATTAATCATTATTTTTCTCAAAAAAACTAAATATGTCTCTTTGTTTAAACATTTTTAATTGAATTTGATTTTTTGCCACAAAAAAAAAAACGCATTAAAACTAGTATTAATTTATTTAAAACTGCATGGGCATGCTTCCATGTTATGAAAATTCAAGTTACGTTAAATGGAAAAAAGTTAACAACCAATAATTCACAAGTCTCAATAGAATCCTTAATAGTACTACACTTTGTTTTTGGAAATGTAATTAAAATTGTTACATGTCCCTAAAAGTTATTCACCAAACTAATCATCATCCTCAATGGATAAAAAGTCTAGAAACCATTTCACCATTTTAGCTCGATATCTGCCAGCTTCGTCGTGTGAAAATTGATATTGGTCTGCTGAGCGATTTCGCAGTGCATTTTCGATGTTGTAGCACATAATCACTCCGCAATCAACAGATGATAGTTCCTGCCTTGGACATGCACCTACAGAAGGCTTTTTGGCTCCAAATTTAAAAAATGGGTGTGACGGTGCTTTTGTTGAAAAGGTTGCTTTGAGTTTCTCCTCGACATATTTAACCTGCAAAAAAAAGTTGAATATATGATTGTGTGTAAAATTTTGGGCTTCAAGTTTGGTATATGATGTTCAATTTGGAAGAAGTAATTTGATACGTTAGACTATACTCTATGCTAAAGGACAAATACCTACCACTGTCAAGGACCGTTCATAATGGATGTCCCTTCCCCTACGAGGACGTAGTGAATTAAAATACTTCCACTCACAATTTGTTAGATCAAAACTTAACATTGTCCAGTGATCTCCAGAACTACTCGAACGCCCACTACCTTTTGTTGGGAGAGGGAAAATTAGCACATCATCCATTCCGACTTTGTTTAACCGTTTATCTAGTAAAGCATGCACTGTTCCTATGGAATAATTCTCCTGGTCATGGACCAAATCCTATAAATTTAATTCAAACTTTGTCAAAATGATTGTAACACAAAAAATTATGAACTTTATATGAACTTTATATGTAACTAGGTATTTGAAGGTTCTGTGGAAATGAATATTTACCCAACAGCAAGCTGTGAAGACAACACATGTATTCTCCTTCTCATTGTCTTTGTATAACTTCAACAACAAGTTTGTCCAACCGTCGATCATCTGTGTGTTCATAGATAATAATCATATTTTGTAAAGAATAGAATTATGCTTAGATGGCACTAAAAAATTGATTCGGGGTGGACTTACTGGAGATGACACCCGCTCATGAATCAGAATGGATAATATGTCCTTTAAAGTAACATCTCCTAGGGCTCCACCATATCTCCAACATATTGCACTGACCACACAATAAAATATTAGTTAACCATGAATGAATCAGTATGTATATTATTTCTTATGATTGTATATATAAGGACAAATGCTTACCTTTCACCCTCTGTATTCCATAAGTTTGCTATCATGTCGCATAACTTTGGTGGGGTTAGTTGTATTGCTTTCCTCGATTCATTCCATTTGAAAGCTGCACCACTCAATCCTTCTTGATGAGTTGTTAAGTTTTGAAGCAATTAGCCTTCTGGACTAAACACAACTGGACGTTTGTCGTCATCAGTTATTCTCCTTTTCACTCTTCTTATCATAGTAGAGGGTGTTATGTATGTCTTTGTCCTTCGTTTCTTTAAAGTTGGACCTGCTTTGTTTTCTTCATTCCCAGCTTCAAAAATCGGTGTTTCCATGTTTAAATCAAATGGAATAGCAGCCTGAACTATATTTTGTGCCCCAGATGAATTGTCATGTTCAACTTGCTCTTTCCCTTTGTCTTTCCTGCTAGAAGTATGTTCTTGCTCAATCATTTCAATAGCTTTCAGCTGCTCTGTATTGATTGATCCCCAATCATCATGCTCTATAATATCAGGGGACTTGCTGCCCTTGAGCTCTACTGTCGTAGTATCCTTATTTGTTATTTCATTACAGACTACCTGTTCATCGAATTTTCCTTGTAGCATCCTTAATTCAGCCAATAACTCAGCATTCCTTGATTCCAATTTTTTCATTTTTTCATTAGAATGTGCTCCAAAATCCATCAACTCCTGTCTCATAATAGATATGTCATTCTCCATGTGGATTTTCAGTTTGCTAATGCTGCAGACCTTTTCTGGTAACAGTAGATTCTCTGTCTTCAATTCTTCCAGCTCTTTGTTTTTGTTAAGCAAAAGTGTTCTCTCCTCTTCAAGTTGAATGTTCAATCGTGCTATTTCTTCATGCATGTTCAATTTCTCAGAACTCCATTTATTTTTTTCTTGTTCATCTTCCACACCATTTAGTTGCGTTGTCAAATCTAAACTGAAGCTAGGTGCGTCGAACCCATCACCTAACTCATCCAAACCTGCTACATGTGTTACACCCTCATCAAAAGCATTATTGTTCTCACTGGAAATTGTGTTCATTTGAACATTAATTTCTGTGTCTTCATTGTGGGATGTACATTGTTCAATGTTATTGCCCTTACCACCACTGGTGGTTTCTTCTCTAAGGTTGCCATTATCCTTTATTGGGATTTCACATATATCATCATTTGGTGGTTGCTGTTCATCTGTGGTGGCACCTCCAAATCTCCACTCCCGTCTTCTTCAGTGTTATAAAATTGAAGCATCTCTATTTCAACAGTGCTTAATTCAAGAGGATCCTTCATTACCTAAAGTTGAAAGTAAATACCCCCAATCTTAAAGTCCAAATATTGAATATAGGTATGTTTAAATAAATATTTCAAATAAATAATACTTACACTATCAGGTGTTAACCGTAGAAGGTCCATGTTCCCCAATGTGTTGTTTAATAATTTTAAGTCCCATCTCAAAAAACGTGGGAAAGATTCAGTGCTGCATGGTCCAATTAAGCATGTGTGCTCACACAACCAGTACTGCAAAAACATCAATGATTGAGTAATAAGAAATAATCAGTTTAAGATGCACATGTTTAAGATTACAGTATAAAAAATACCAGTAATTGTTATACTTACCGGCAATAGCATTGCACACCAACCAATGATTAGGTTATTGCTGGAATTTATTTGTGACAGAAGGTGATCTGAAATGTATTTGCTCCAATCATACTTACATACATGTGTTAAATTTTCCAAGTACAAGGTAAGGTGGAAAGACATGGAACCGTTTTGTCCTGGCGCCAACAAGGAAGCCAACAGATAGCAGTGCGTTAATCGTACAACATCATCTACACTTAATGTGTCATCATCATTAACAGTTGTCCTTAACTTCTCGTATATGAAATGTTTGTACAAAAAAAACTGGCCTTTCTTCCCCTTCATTTCTGCTCCGAAACAACGTTCTATCTAAGAGGGCAGTTCGTAGTCCTTATCTGTTAGGGGTATTGAGATAGTTCCTCCAATAATTCCAAAAACAACAGTTACATCAATTTTTTGTACTTGCACTTCTTGTCCACCAATAATGAAACACTCTTTGTAAACGTCAAAAGTCCGCAATATGTCTTGAATATCACCTTCATTCTTGTTACACTTGCTTTTCCAGATCTCATGATCTGTTGTTATCAATGCATTTATAAGCAGCCAGAAAGGACTCATCCTTAGACGCTCAATGTGAACAGGTTTGAAACCTATTGTTTTCAAATCCTTCATTGAACTCTTAACATTGCTCCTATAATATGTTGTGTTCGGCTTAATCTCAAAATGTACTGCATAGTCATTATTGCTATTATTACTAATTGAATGGCAAGTAGTATGAGAAACATATGCAGTAATGTGTGGGGATTACTTACCAAATGGATTTCTGGGCAGTTTTTATTTGGGTTTGTGTTGTGCTTTCCTTTCCTTTCCCTTTTCTGGTGCAATTACAACAATTAGTTTCGACATGTTCTGCAAATAAAACCACAATCATGATTAGGATATTAAAAAGGTTTAAAGTTAAATTCATAATGAAATTTAAATTTATATTTGCAGATATGTTACCTGATGCACCTTTTTGTTTCTTTTTACCTTTAGAAGCTTGACATTGACATGGCTCACTTTTGTCTGTGTAAGGAAGATATCATTGTTTTACAATTCAAACGTCGTTAGCATCCAATACATAGAGTAGATGATTATTGAGCTTTGATAATCAGATATTCACTCTTTCATTTTTCATTTTCTATGTCTACTTTCCCCTTGTGTCGAATATTTATTGAATATGAATCAAAGAATCTTACGACAAACAAGATCATAAATTATTTGTCAAAGACCAAAGTTTGAAATCTTTAATTTACCTTCTTTATCAAAACTATAGCAAACCTATAACTTAAAACAATAACAAAATTTAAGCACATGAAACCTCAGACAAAGTTCTTCAATATATTTAAGTTCATGCTCTACCCAATTGTTCAGCGATTTTCTGCCGTTTATGATTTGATTTATAAAGTATAAATACAAAATAAAAATAAAAGAATACATTCCTTACCTTTCTTCCGCAAATCTTCGTCTTTTCCTTTAGATCCACTGGTTCCAACTCCCTTTGATCATTTAATTGGAGCCCTCTGTTTTTTGTCGTTCGTCTTTCCCATTGCGGCAGCTCTCCTGCAAATTTGAGCCGTTTAATCATTGTTCGCAAAACCCTAATTCTAACTTTCCCAGACAAAAATGAAAAACTTTAAACATTAATCTAACATAGATATGCAACTATACACTAAGAACTACCTAACCTTCAAGTTTTTTGAACGCGATTCCTTTTCCGCTTCAGAGCTTTAGGATCTCCAAATTCAGAACCAAGAATTAAACCCCAAACAATATTTGGATTGAATAATAATTTGAATATCAAAGGAAGAGTGTAAACTTCAATTCAGACAACTGTGATATGATTGACGTGATCAGGAGGGAAAATTGCATGTTGGGTTATGTGCAAACCTGCTCGAAAGTTTATGATACATAGGGGTATAATAGTCTTATTGTCATTACCTTTGTACTGCGGGGAAAACAAAAAATTGTCAACGAGCATGCAGCAAATGAACATTCCATTTTGTACCCTGTAGCATCTTTCCCTACATTTTCTGATTTTTTTTTTTAAATTTCGAACATATTTGTTCCACACTGGTTGGTGAAACAAAAGTAAAATGTTCGGAATTTTTTTTCGAACATTTGTACTTTGTTCGGAAAAAGTTTCAGAACATTCTGCATTTGTTCCACCAAAAATTTCGAACAAATTTTTTTTCGAACTAATGCTATTTGTTCGACTAATTTTTTCGAACAAATAGCATTTGTTCGAAAAACCAGAGTCGAACAAATGTCTTCAGTGATTTTTTCGCGTTTTTTGATCGATATTATCCGACAAAATTTTGTGAACGATTTTTAATCGATTTTCAATCCCAATATTTGTAATAATAACAATAAAAACTCATTCAAAACATTAAAAAACATTCAAACCCTTCAATATATAAAACTAATAAATTCTTAAATTTATCTATAAAAAAAATACTATAGTGGTGGTGGACGTCCGTTAAAAATTACGGTGGTAGTGATGCCGAAAGTTGGCGATGGGGGTTGTCGAAAAAAATTAGAACTACACATTGTTTCAAAATTTTTCACTTAGAAAGAGTATGGATATTTTTAGAAAAGTAGGATGGTGAACTGAACATTTATGAGGGTTGAGTGGGGAGAGTGGTGAAGTACTTAAAAAAAAAAAGGGAGAATATCGGTGCCTTAAAATAATTTAGGGCCCAAAAATGAAAACAGGATCAATTGAGTACACAGACCCAAGGCCCAATAAAGAAAGCAGGTCAAGGTTTTCTTCCAAAAAAATCCGGCGGGAGTTATCCGGAGAATTATTCGGAGAGAGAGAAAAGGTCAAGGGTTTCCTTTTAGGCGCCGTTCTTTCAGGCGTCGTTTTCCGTTCAGGCGCCGTCGTGGAATCGGGCAGTTGTCGTCAACGTTTTGCACATCGCGCAGCCGTCGTCGCTCACGCGGCCGCCGCCGTTCGCCTGGTTGCGGATCTCCGTCACCATCGCTGTTCTCCATTTGCGCTTTGCCGTTTCGCCTTTCACACAGCCGGAGATCGCGCCGTCGCCATCGCGTCTCTGCTGTGCGTGTCACGCCGCCGTCCGCCGCTCACGCAGCCACCGCCGTTCTTGAGCGCGTAGTCGCAGTGCGCAGGTGCCTTCGCCGGTCACACAGACGGAGATCGCTTATCGTGCCGTCGTACGCTGCCGTTCGCGAATCGCGACGTTCGTCGCCGTGGTCGCACGGTGGTCTTCGGGTAATAATTGGTTGGGGCTTATCCTATTATACCTCCAGTGGTACTACATAACTGCTGTTTTTACTTTTGACGAGTTGTGTGGTATTTTGGGAATAACTCTGTCTTTGTATAGGTTGATAAAAAGTATGCAGTAGCACAACATTGACGGATTGTAGATTATAGATCAAGAGACTAAAAAATCTTTTACTGATAATGCAGTTATTATCACAGCTGCTTAGAAAACAATTTATTAGTAACTAGGCCTTAGACATGTAGAATAGTTCTTTCACAGAGCGAGCGAGCGAGCAGGGGAAACAATTAAAAGTGTCAACCTATATACATTTAACTCGCATAGTAATTGCTTGCTTTGATACATATTGATATTGAAACATAATATGATATCACATTTTCTAAACAATTAATATAGAGTGAAATCCACACGTATTTAATTGAAAAATAATATACGAATGAAATTTTCTTATCATAAAATTACCTTACATCCCAATTGATTTTCGCAGGTATTTTGATATTTGTTTTTTTATTCTCAAAGAAGTTCCCGCTTAAGATGTTGATTATCACATATTTACCACATTTCTAAATATTCAACCCCTACAGTGGTCAGGCGTTGCCGCAGCCACGTCTCAATCCCGTCTGCCGCCTTGCTGTTTGGGTTGGGCCAATTCCAATAGGTTCGTGTTTTGGGCCATGTTATCCGGAGTTTTAATAGTGGACCCAACATTAAATTACCCATTATACCCTCTCAGCCCTCATTTTTTTTTTCTTTTAAATTAAATTAAAATGGCTCAATCTGGGCCTTTGGACGAGTAACCCACGCTTCTTCAACAGCGTCTCCGTGGAAGTTTTGGCGGGCAACTCTCTCTCTCTCTCACCCCCTCATCGGAGACCGCCGCCGTCATCGCAGTACAGTCACTGCCCACGTCATCTTCTCAGTGAGTTTTCACTTTCATCGGCCAATCGAGACGCGAATTGGGTGTGGTTTTGTATATTATTTTCTGATTTGTGGTGAATTTTCGGGAGATAACTGAATATACCGTGTTCATTGATATTTGAGACTTCTTGCATTTGCAATCTTACCCTCACATTACAATGAGTTGGAGTTCCGGCGATTTTGTGATAAGAATTAGACTATTCGCTGTCTGTACCCAAATGCATATCTTGGCCTGTATTAATATGATCTTCCTGCACATAGTAGCTGCACATGGTAGCTGTTGTTTCTATATCACTCTGTTGCAATATATTGACTAGCTGGTAAGCATGAAATATAAAATTTGTGTCCTGTTGATTTTGTTAAAAAAAAAAAATACCCCCATTTTTTATATGGTTTATGGTTATTCAATCCTTTGGACATAAGACTTTCTTAAATGTGATCCTTAAGCGTCTAATATAATGTGTTTTTCTGATCAAGTTTGTTGCCCTGTTTATGGCTAAGAAATTGTTTGATACAGGATATTTTTGCAAATGGGTAATGATTTGGAATCATTGGATATCTTTTCTGATGAAGCATCAAAGAAAGGTAATATGTGAAGTTTAATTATTGCCATGTAATTGTTCTCCAATTTGGTTTTGAACTTTATTATTTTTGCTATATGTTTTTACATATGCACTTGCTTATCTTTGCAGCTAGGCCAGTTGGAAAATTTCAGCCCAAGCCAAAATTCAGATCACAGAGAAAGGACTCAGAAAAAACTTCAGTTACTTCCTCACAGACTGTCCAAACCATTGATTCTGCACCGAGTGAATTAAGTGAACCTATTGCGGCTGCAAAGCCATCACAGCAAAGTTAGTACTTTTCTTGTTTAATTGCATCAGTATTATTTACCAAATGACTTAACCAAGTTTCTCGTTATGAATTGATTATAATTTGAAGATAGTGAAGATTTTAAGCCATTGCCTTTATGTATTTCAGGTTCAAATGTTGTGCCTAATGACAATGCAGGCTTGCATACTGTCACGGAGCAACCAGTAGGGGAGGTGAGTACTTATTTCTAATCACTATTGTTAACTTAATGAGCTGGTGCATATATACCTTTCATATAGAATACTGATGCATATATTTTTTTTTTTAACTTGTGCATATATTTTTTAACTTAGTCAGCTGATGCATATATACCTTTCATATAGAATGCTGATGCATACATTTTTGGCTTTTAGAATGCTGATAAATCAATTGGGTTGGAAGCACTTGGTGGTGTTCTTCCTCAAACTACAACTGACAAAGGTGATGACAAAGTTCCCTACTCTGAATGCCCTCCATTTGCCTATTTATTACTTGACTTAGCTTATCTTAGTGATAAATTGGAGAACTAACCCATTTACTTCGAACTATGTTACAGAATGTTCTGTTCCTCCATCAGCAACAGTAGATCTTAATGTCCCCAACTTGGAGAACAAAGGAGGGAGTGAGAATCCCAGTCTTTTTTCCTTTGAGGATTCTACCCATACATCTAATCTGTTTGATTCTCCAACATATCCTGGTCTATCAGCACAAATAGCTCCTGTGACTGCTGGTGAGCAAATTGTTTCACAGGCTGATTTACGTGATACTTCACGCGATAGGGATCTGGGGACAGAGGTAAAGTACCCTTTTTTTTAGTTTCTGTGCTGTTTCTTGACCATGGACTCATAGTTGATTCAGCCTATTGAGGTCTAAGTGGGTCAATTGCAGCTGATGGATGTCTTGGATTCTATGGATATGACTGAATCACCCGCTAAATATGGTATAGTTTTCCTTAACCTTCTTTATTAGCTTCATTGATATTTCAAAACATTATGATATTAATATGGCCATTGTTGTACAGGAGACGGGAAACGAAGATTTCAGCCAAAGCGAAAGCCAGAAATTCCAGAACCCACACAAGTCAGTGAGCCCGTTTCGGAGTCACTTGGTTCACAATCTATTCCACCTGAAATTGATTCCGTAGAAAAGGATTCGGTTCCAAAATCTCATCAGGATGATCTTCTTGATATTTCATCACTGGTATTCATTCCCACGTCATGCACAGAAGCAACCTCCGAACATCCTCTGAATGAAGAGTCAATTAATCTTGTTGAGGTGGCTGAGTTGGATACGTGCATACATCTGGACGATTTGCCTGAAATTCCTGCAAAACTCGTAAGCTATTGGTGCATGAAGTTGTTTTCACACACACATGCACATGTAGATTTATGTGGTTGGTACAACATTTGTTTGATTTGTATATGGTTGATTGCTCTTATTGTCCAAAATATTATGGATT
The DNA here is from genome assembly GCA_026898435.1 of Prunella vulgaris. Lineage (NCBI taxonomy): Eukaryota > Viridiplantae > Streptophyta > Magnoliopsida > Lamiales > Lamiaceae > Prunella > Prunella vulgaris. Next base: position 187,334 of record JAPKLY010000083.1, on the reverse strand, counting down.
ATTATTTCATATTTTTTAGGCTTCCCGTCGGGCAAAGACTGGAACTAGTAAAGTTCATGCTGCACCAGATCCTTCTTCACAACAGCATTCAAGTCAGGAGAACGGAACTCGAAGATCATTACGGCCAAAAAAAGGCAAATCAAATATCTGTGAACTAGTAGATGAGGATATAGATGAAATCCTTGCCACTGGGGAGACTGAAAAATGTTCTCCGACAGAGGAGGAAAACACTAACAACGATGAAAATCAAGTGGAAAAAGAATTAAAAAAGAAAAGGTCGAAGCGGAAGTCTAAGAAAAGTGATGATGGTAAAGAAAAACCAGCCAAAAAGAGGAAGAAGGTCAAGGAGGCGTCAGATCAGGCGGATGCAAAACTTAAAAAAAAGTTTTCTCATTCTACTCGACGAAGACGAGGTATATGTAAGACAACTTTTATAAGTTGTTACTCTTTCCTGTTTAATGTACTTACTATAATCTGTTTGAACATAGTTCTTGACAAGACTTTGCTTGAGACTCCTGAAGATGAGATTGATCATCAACAGTTGCCTTTGAGGGATTTGATTCTCCTTGCAGAGCATAGGGAGCGGGAGAAGGTACACTAGTTATCCATTGTACTTTTGGTTTATTTAGAGCCTGAAACTTGACTAGCAATGATGTAAAATCAGCTTTCATGGTCTAAATCAAAGTTTTAATGGACCATCTCCAGTATATTCACATACCACTTCCAGTTGGTATTATTTACATGTTATTATATATCAGAATTCTGAATTATGATCTTGTCATTGACATTTTGCAGAAAAGAGAAGCTGCTGCAGCTGGCCCACCAACCACGAATCAAAGGTAAATTTATCTCATTAATTTGTCAAAAAAAGAAGAATTGGGCATCCTTGGAGCTTGATATCTAATGGTTATGTACTAGAATTTACCCTTAAATGTTAGTAGGAAGAAATTGTAAAAGAACTATTTAAAAAACTACAGGTTCTTGTATGGAGAGATAGGGTGATAATATTAAGCAATTAGTATCGAAGTGCAACTGATAAAGATTATCAGGATCAATGACTTCTATAAAGATAATACAAATGAAACGTTTGACATTTAACTCTTGGGAAAATGTCTTGTTATTTTTTACTTGTCAGTGGTACCCAGTGAGACCTTGTATGTGTGCAGTCATATTAGGAGAGTGTTTAACTAAACTTATTTTAAACATCTTATAAGTTGTTTTGAAAGCTTATAAGATATTTTTTTTAAGTAGCTTATAAGTTGTTGAAGTGTTTGACTAATATAAATTCTTTAATAATTTATCATAATTTTTTTAAAATTAATTTTAATAAGAAATATATACTTATTACTCCCTCCGTCCCTAACCAATTTGCACACTTTTTATTTTGGGTTGTCCCAAATCAATTTGCACACTAGTTAAAAGGGAAACATCGATTTGCGTGCACAATCACAAAACTTTCCACACATTTACCCATATACCACTATTTTATTTAACAAATACATTTTTCTTAAACCGTGTGCCATCCCAGGGGTGCAAATACCCCTGGGACGGAGGGAGTATATTTTATGTTTTAAGGTAAGGGTTGTGGAGTGGTGAGAATAATAAATTAGGATATCCCAACTTATCTTTTTAAAGCTTATAAGAGGTAAAGAGCTTAATTTTATAAGTTGTCAGACCTCTTATTTTTACTAAACATTCTAAGGGAGCTTATAAGCTCTTTAAAACAGCTTATAATGTTATGCCCTTTTGCAGTTGTGCCCCTTATTTTTCATGGTTGCTGCATTTGAATAAAATCTGATGCATTTCCAAATAAAGAGCTTACAAGTGTCACAAAATAATATATTTATTTTTATGTCTGAGCTTCAATAGCAAATCGTGCATTATAATGTATATGTTTCCTGTATAGTGACATATCTTATCAAATGACCGAGATTAAAAAGTTTTGCTCTCAACTCTTGTAGTCCCATCGGTGTTGAAATATAACATGCTTATGGACTGCATTCTTCTTCCCATTCCACTTTGGATTTGCTTTGTCACAAATTTATATTCTACTTTGGAACAGATTATACCATGTATAGTGCATGTTTCTTAATGAGGAATGATACAAGGTTATGGTTATTCGTGCTTTGCAGAACTGGTAATTCTTCAGGCCTGTACAATGATGGGGACTTAAATTTTGAAGGTGGAGAAAATTATGACGAACAAGGAAGTCCTGCTATGGTTGACACCACCGAACACTTCAATTATCAGAGTCATATGAACAAAACACGCACCAAAAGATGGTCCAAACAGGAGACCGAATTATTCTACGAGGTATGCATCCTTGGTTCTTCTATATATTTGTACAAGAACAGTGAGAAATAAAGGTTTGCAGTCAATGATCATGTTGTCAAAAGCTGGCACTCTATTGCTAATTGAAGGTCTTGTCAATTGAGATGGATTGGGAATAAATATTTCTGCCTATAAAAAGACCTCCCGACTGAACTAAAGTGCACTACCATTGAGAAGGCCATACAAAAGTGTTTTGAGAGTGGTAATATTGTAAAATAAATGCACCTATTAGCATAGAAAAAGTAGACTACTACCTCCGTTCCTAATTATGTCTGATTTTTCCTATTCACTCAAACTCATTTTTCATTAATTAGGATATGGAAAGACTTTTATAACCTTATTTGTTACTAAATAATTAATAAGCTTATAATTACAAGTAGATTGTTAGTATTTGTTAGGGGTATTGGTGGGAGAAAATGGTAAATTTTTGTTGATATTGGCAAAGTGAGGAAAAGCTAGGAATACTATTTTGAATAGAAATTGACAAATTATTAGGAACAAGCTAGTATTTGATAGACAATTGATGATATAAACACATGTTTGGTAGGCTGTGCGGATGTTTGGTTCGGATCTTTCTATGATAACATTGCGGCTTCCTGATCGTAGCCGTCGTGAAGTGAAGCTGAAATATAAAAAGGAAGAACGGCAGCATCCGATGATGCTTCATGAAGCTTTGGCCAACCGCTCTAAAGGTAGAATTACACTCTAATCCCTATCTTTGTTTTTCTACTTACAAAGACGGAATAGTACATAATTTGAAGAAGCGGTACCCTGTTAGATAATTTGGGTAGTTTAATAAACAGTCATTGGTATATCTTCATTTTTCAGATCGTTCCCAATTTGAGATCTTAGTCGAGCATTTACGTAAAATAGCAGCTGAAGAAAATGATGCAGAGTCGATGGATTTACCAGAGGAGGGGACTTCAAATGCTTATGCTAATGTATGTTGTTTGCTCTTTTGCAAGAGAAATGGTCATCTCCATGCATTTTCGGTAAATTTCTTCTAAATTTAAGAGAGACACATAATAAAATAATAAGCGAAAATGCAAAAAGTGGAATCCACACAATGTGTCTCTCTCTTTCCAAATTTAAAAGAAAATAAATGGTAGAGAAAATAGTCGTTTTTGTTCTGTTAGTTATTCTTATTTTGGTTTTAATCATGTTAACTTTCACTAATTGAAAATAATCATGTAACTCTAAATTTTTTATATTTTGATTTAATAACCGGCTGTTGGAAGTAAAATATCATGCTGACGTTGACATGACAGAGTGTAATTTGTCGACGTGTTAGAGCGTGATCTGTTAAGAAGTATAGTCGGTTATATGATGAATGTCAAAAAATGAAAAAGTCTACACGACTGAAACTAAAACAAGATAACTGTCAAGACATAAAGTTGCTACTTTCCCTAAATGGAGAGATCAATATCCAAGAAACATTGTGTTCTTAGTTGTTTATAACTACTTTATATTTACCTGACATTTATTGTATAGGATGATTTGGCAAAAGAAGAAGGCGTCGAGGAAGAAGAGAATGAAAATGCAGCAAATGATGAAGAGAACAGCAATGCAAACAACGACAAAGCCGAAGTTGAAATCCCTGTGAAGTTGGATGAAGTTGAAGAAGAAGAAGACTACTGCGAAGATGATTATCTTAGATTTACTCAATACCCGAGTAGCTTCTAATTAATGGTAAAATTGGACATATTTAATTTCTGATATAAAATGAAGAAATGGATGGTGCAAATCATCTCTTTTTTTATATATATTTTAATTTCTTAATTAACATATATTTCCCCCTTTCCTTTTTTTTTAAACAACAAAAGTGATGATATAACTCTTTACCCCAGATATTTTATGGTCAAGCATACTCGAAGCACACAAGCAAGCATTTGCTTGTTTGGCTGCAAAAAATGATTTTTAGTTTTCCACTAAAAAATTACCACGTCTAGTTTAACTTATTTTATTACTTTTATTATTAAAACTAGTTATTAACACGTGTGTTGCACGTTGTCCATAAATTTATAATCATTGTTATTGAATCTTGAAAATGTGAATAATATATATACCTTGTTATTTTTTATTGTTGCTTGAATATCTCATTCACCATATTGTTAATACATAGCGCATGATTAAGATTAAAGAAATCATGTTATATATAAAATCAAAACTGACCAAAAAATTAGACAATTCAAAATAAAAGAATTATATAAAGTGGGCATAAATTTATTCTTCAATGATTTTTTTTTTCGAATTATTGTCTGATCTTAGTACCAGTTTTTTCTGTGACTTGTAGATTCTGTCAACGAAGAGATATTTTTTAGCTTTTATGGATTTATTGAGGGCAATCAGCTTAGCTAAGAAACATTGTTTTACATAAAAAGGAGTCAATTTTCATAGAAAAACGTAGTGTGGGAGACAACTGAGTGAATGCATCGTCTGCCCCTAATGTTATATTACATACTGTCCCAAGAGAACTTAGGTAAAGCATTAAATAATAAATAAGTAGGTTCACTTGAACAGGTATTGAGTTATATTGAACATATATACCTCTTTTAATTGAGCAAGATTGCTTACGTTTTCACCATAACAGAAGCAAAAACTTCTTTGGCGATACAACCTCCACATTTTGTTTCAATCCCTTATTTCTAATATTACTGCAAAATCCATTGCATTGAAATATAATAATTGTCGTGAAAGACATGTAGAATCTAAAGCTAAAACTTAAGGCACATATTCAACTGTAACATCAGTACATTGAGGTTCAACTTTGATAAGAATACATCACTAAATATAGACCAGAAATCTAAACAAAAGATAAGATAGTGACTAATATGAAAGCAGTAACATAGTCCAGATAACCACTCCACTCCAACAATAAAGTGAACCATGAACATTACATGGTATTTCTGCATACCTTTCATGCTTAAGCGCACATGGAAAAGGTGCAGGCCTTGATCACTGTGTACAGGTGTTGGGAGATACTCTCTGTTGTTTGACTTTTGTACCAATCCAAGGGGGTCCAGTTTATTAATATTATAACTCACTCGATTGCATTGAATAGGTTGCCTCTCTGCCATTAGGACTGCTCCTAACATTTTCATGATCACTTGAAATCTGTCAAATAAAAATTTCACAAAATCTAGAAAAACATGTAGACCACTCAAGAGAACTTAATCTATTTATAACATGCTAACATGTATGCAGCCTAATAAGTCAAAATAAGATAACTGGTGTCGACTATGCATAAGGGATTAGTTCTTCATTCAGCCTGTTGGATATTTGGACAATAAATTCATCATAGTAACTAGGACGGTGAAGTCCTTTGATAATCTCCATATGAGTAATGTATATATTGAAAGGAAAAGGAGACATCATACATAGAGAGATAATATCACATATTTTATCTATATCACAGGTTAACAACTACTGCAAAAGCAACAGTAAGCTCATGATGCAATTAAAAGCCCGATTGCGATGATCTCCATTAAAAAAACTTAAAAACTGCCTTTGGATACAACAAAAGTAGTAACTTAATTATCAAAAATTATGACCAACCTCATCACCATCTCTGATGCTTATCATGTTAATATCATCATTGTGGAGCAGTAACTTCTGACCTTTATGACAAAGGAAAAACTGTCCCCACACAAGTTCCCTGCATTAAAGTTTTCAATTTATTTTGTTTGAGAAAGAAATACACAATATAAGATTATTAGAAATTAATCAAAGTTAAGGAATATCTACTTAGAGAAGATTCTCCAGAGGCTTAAAACCTGCAGTTTTACTCCCTTCAAAAGTGTTGTTGACCTCGAGAATATATAACCACCATAATATATGATTCACACATTAATTTTTCAAAACATAACTTGACTTCAAACTTTTGTACAAGAATCTTACAAAACATAACTCAACAAACTGAAATTAAAGCCCAATGTTTCAGGACTGCAGTTCAGCAGCGAATTTTTTTCCAAGAATCAACTACCATGAAGATTAGTTTAAAGTAAATAAAATTGTCATCACCAATGTTTGAAAGTAGACAGAACGCCATAGCAGTAAAATTCTACAATACCACGAAAATTGTAATTCATCGTAACTTATTTAAGTCACTGAATAACAAAGTAACCACTATATCGTGCATGTGTATTGACGTACAGTACATGAGTGGTAGTCATGGTACTTGTGGGTTTAAGTTTGTATGAAATGGGTGTAATTGTCCTATATAGGATACATTGTGAATAATACGCATGAGAACTGAATTAGGTACACAAACTAAAGGTTGTAATAGGCTAGTGACAAGTTGTTTTCTATTCATGCGCTATGTGATATGTACAGTTACTTTGTGTTAATACACTACTGATTACGAGGATTAATGTTACTAGAGTGAATTTCATGATAGTTTGTGAAGGAAGAACATTCGTTTGTCACCTGCAAAATCTCTATCTTTGTCATTTCAAATTTTGTATTATTTGATTTTTGATTTATATATTCATTTGCATCCACTGAGTAAGTGAGAAATTTAGGTAGAGCACCTTACCTAATCGAAGCAAGATTTGATGTGATGATTTTCCTCGGTGATATGAAACAAACTAATCAGATTTTCACGAGGATGTATTATTCCTATAGGAGGTAGAGAACTATATGCTGATTTGATTATGATGGGTATGAACGATTATAATATGATACTGGGAATGACTTGGTTCTCAAAATATGGTGCTACAGTTGACTGTTAGGAAAAGAGTATCACGTTCCAGTCAGAGGGAGAAGAATCATTTTCTTTCGTTGAAGAGAAGAAATATTTCAGATTTTTAACAATATCGGCTGCCAAAGCATGAAGATTACTGAAAAAGTGGTTGTGAGGGCTATTTGGTAAGTGTGAGAGTATTGAGGGAAAACTGTGTTTCTGTTAGTGATGTACCAGTTGTACATGAATATCTTGAAATTTTTCCAGATGATCTACCAGGACTGCCACCAGACTATGAAATTGTATTTGTAATTGAACTACAACCAGGAGTGTCTCCTATTTTCAAATCACCGTATCGAATGGCACCTACTGAACTGAAAGAGATAATGATACAATTGCAAGAACTGCTCGAAAAAGATTTTATTCATCCTCGTCTCTCACCTTGAGGAGCACTAGTTCTGTTCGTTCAAAAGAAAAAATAGTTCAAGGTGCATCTATCTTCTCGAAGATTAACTTGCGATTTGGGTACCATCAGTTGAGGATAAAAGCAGAGGATATTCCTAAAACAGCATTCAGTACGAGATATGAGCACTATGAATTTCTCGTAATGCCATTTGGACTGACCAATGCTCCAACAACATTCATGGACTTGATGAATCGAATATTTAATGACTTCTTAGACAAGTTTGTGATTGTATTCATTGATAATATTTTGATCTATTTCAAGACTAAAGAAGACCACGAAGTGCATTTGAGGAATGTATTAGAGGTTCTGAAAGAGAAAAAGTTATATGCAAAGTTCTAGACATGTGAATTTTGGTTAGACCGAGTTGTATTCTGGGACACGTGGTATCAGAAGCAGGGATTTCAGTTGAGCTAAGAAGATTTGAATTAGAGGTATTATCATCGATTTGTAGAAGGATTCTCCAAGATTGCTTCTCTTTTAATTGATCCAGAAGAACGTGACTTACAAATGGACAGAGACGTGTGAACAAAGTTTTCAGGAACAAAATAAACATTTTATATCAGCTCCTATCTTAGCAATTCTAACATGAACTGGAGGTTTCAAAGTTTATAGTGATGCATAGAAGAATGGACTCGAGTGTGTATTAATAATGCAGAATGATAAAGTGATAGCCGATGTTTCTCGATAGTTAAAAAAGTACGAAAAGAATCATCGTACCCATGACTTGGAGTTGGCAGCAGTAGTGTTTGCACTTAAAATTTGAAGACACTACCTATATGGCGAACGTTGTGAGATCCATATTGATCACAAAAGTCCGAAGTACTTCTTCACTTAAAAAGAACTGAACATGAGACAACGAAGATGGATAGAACTTGTGAAAGATTATGACTGTGTTATCAATTGTCATCCCGGTAAAGCTAACGTGGTGGCAGATGCACTGAGTCAAAAATCAGCAGAAAAGTGGCAGCTATGACTTTAATTCAGAAATCTGAACTCCTTGACTTACAGAGGATGAACATAGAACTTATTGAACTTGGACTTGTGACAGCGAAACTTGCAGCCTTAACACTTAAACCAACTTTGTTGGGCCGAATTCACACATGACAATAAAATTACGAATACTTTGTTAAAGTGAAGAAAGATATTACTTCCGCTGAACCCTCATATTTTCAGTTGATAGACAATTATGTACTTCGATACAGAAACCAATTGTATGTACCTGGCATTGACAAAACCCGTGAAGATGTGATGACCAAAGCACATTCGACACCCTATTCTGTAAATTCTGGAGCTACTAAAATGTATCGAGATTTGAAGTTGCATTACTAGTGGCCAGGTATGAAAAGAGACATTGCTCGATATGTAGAACAATGCTTAACTTGCTAGCAAATTAATGCAGAACATCAGAGACCTACATGAACTTTACAACCTTTGCTTATTTCGGAGGGGAAATGGGAGAATATCACAATGGACTTTGTTACCGGATTTCCCAAGGCAGTTAAAAACAATGATGCAGTTTGGGTAATTGTAGACCGATTGACTAAATTAGCTCATTTTCTACCGATTTGTACCACATACTCTATGGACCGTTATGCTCCAATATATATACAAGAGATTGTCAGACTCCACGATGTACACTAATGTTTCAACAGAGATTTCAGATTTTTATCTAACTTCTGGAAGAGCCTACACAAAGCGTCAGAGACTCAATTATCTTTTAGCACTGCGTATCATCCACAGATAAATGGAAAATCAGAGAGAACGATATAAATTTTGGAAGATATGCACAGAGCTTGTATGATTTTCAAAGTCAGTGGAGTAAATTCTTGCTGATTGAGTTCACCTATAATAACAACTATCAGTCTACTATCGCAATGGCTCCGTATGAAGAACTTTATGGTAGAAAATATTGATCTCCAATATATTGGGATGAAATTGGGGAACAAAAACTTTTGGGTCCAAATTTAATTCGAGAAATGAGTGAAATAATAGTACAAATTCGGGAATGAATGAAAGCTGCTCAGAGCCGAGAGAAGAGTTATGCTGATAAAAGAAGAAGAAAATTAGAATTTGAAGTTGGTGATTAGGTATTTTTAAAAGTTTCTCCAATGAAAGGAAAATTGCGGTTCGAAAAGAAAAGGAAGCTTAGTCCGATATATGTTGGTACATTTCCTATTACAGAAAGGATTGTTGAAGTTGCTTACAGACTTGAGTTGTCTGCATCCATATCTCAAATACATAATGTGTTCCATGTGTCTGCATTAAGAAAGTATATTGCGAATTCATCTCATGTATTGAAAAGCGAACCCACAGAGCTGAAACCAGATCTGAGTTATGAAGAAGTTCCAGTGGAGATTCTATTGCGTGAAGTAAAACAACTCAGAATAAAAAAAATTCACTAGTCATAATCCTATGGAGAAATCAATCATTTGTTGATTGATTCTTTTTCCTCAGCAACAAAATCAACACAAGCTGAATGCCGACTTTGAACAGATCAATAAAAAAAATAAGAAGCAAAAAATCAATCAAAAAATTGAGAATCACTCAAACAGATCATTTTGAACAGATCATCTTGGCGGGGCGAGGGGAGGTGCGAGCGGCAAGGAGGACGCCAAATGCCAACTTTGAACTCCGATTGGGAGGGAGAGGGGACAGATCTTCATCTTCGTGAAGGAAGGGGCAACATCGTCTTTGGGGAGAATGGGGCAGTGGTCATGTGCAACAGGGGAAGAGAGAGAGAGAGAGAGAGAGAGAGAGAGAGAGAGAGAGAGAGAGTTTTATTTTTTCAGAATGTGTCAGATGTGGGGTGGGGTAAAGTCTATTTTTGGTTATTTTTGTACGTTGGGTTTTTATGTGGTATGTTTTGAAATAAACACTTAAGAAGTAGTTGCACATAAAACTCACTCTTTTTTAAAAAAAAAATATTGATTTTGAAAAACTATGAACTTATAACAGATGGGGCAGAGTGGATCAGATCTGCCTCAGGAGGGGTAGACGTGGATTTCAAAATGCTGCTCCACAACGGAGCAGAGCGGATCGGCGAGACACATGTGCTGAGCAGGCATGGATGTTGAGATTTCCGCCGTTATCCGCTTCATTGTCATCCCTATTTATTACTACCTCATTTTGTTTTTAAGAAAAGAGTTTGAAAAAGGCAAAGTATAGAATAAAAATAATTGACAAAAACTTATATACAAATTTCTATCGTAGAAGTATCCATTTTTTGAAATATTAGCGGGTCTAAACCGTGTCGAGTCGGATTTGAGTATTTTTTTTCCAAAATTTGCGCAACTTGTAATTTCAGTTTTTTTCGCTCCCAGTTATGTTACAATTTGGGCAAAAACATGTTAATTTAAGGCAAAATATGTGTTACAATCAGACTAAATGTTGTTTTCTATACATATTCATTTATTTTTGTAGAAGTAAATATTTTTCATGCAATGTAACACATGTATATGTTACATTGTATGTGTAAAACATATTTGTTCTTAATAAAACTACATTTTATTCTATAGTGACACATATATGCTCATATAATAACACAAATTGAGGAGCAAATATGTGTTACAATTAGAGTAAATGTGTATTACTACAAAAGTGTGTTACAATTGGAATAAATTTGTGTTACTGCAAATGTGTGTTACTGCAAATTTATGTTACAATTATAGTAAATGTGTGTTACTGCTAATGTGTGTTAGAATTAAAGTTAATGTGTGTTACTGCAAGATTAAATGTGTGTTACTGTATACCAAAACAATTATTTATCTTTAGAAAAATATATATTATATTTTATATAACATATATAAGGTATTAAATGATGTATTAGTACATGAGTAATATATTATTAACATAAATCAACAAAGAAAATAAAAAATAAATTTAGTAACACATATTTATTCTTGCAAATATACATATTTTCTTTATAGTTACATGAAAAGTACAAAAAATTAATTTATAAGTATTAGTAACACAGATTTTGCATAATTGTAACACGCATTTGCCCAAATTGTAACATACCTGGGAGCGAAAAAACCTGGAATTACAAGTTGCGCGAGTTTTGAAAAAAAAAAGTTCAAATCCGATCGGACCCGGTTTAGACCCGCGAATTTTTCAAAAATGGATATTTCTACAGTAAAAATTTCTACACAAGTGTTGCTCAAAATAATTCATATACAAATCATTTAAAGGATATGAGTGTGGGTTATTTCCAAATAAGAAAATAGAAAAATGTTTTGTGGATAAACAAAAAAAAGAAAGTGTGAAATAATTTGGTGGACAAAGAAAATATTAATTATTTTTACTAATGAAAACTGAAAAGGACAAATTGTATTTACTTAGAGATTAAAAAGTATGAATTGAAAAGTATAAAAGGTATCAGTTATTATCATTAAAGTACATTAATCGCTATCACTAAATGAATATATAAATTTTTTTAATAAAAAAATATTACAAATTAGTGATGTAAAAACCATTTTCACTCGATAGATACGCATTATTCGTTATACAGCTGTTTGATATTGACGATAGTCATTTATAAAATTCTGTTAATTCAAAATTTTCCCTTTTCTATAGAATAATTATGACACTTCACATTCCTTGTTATATATTAGGATGATAATTACAATAAACTAACGAAATATTAAAAGAAAAATTACATTTAGGGTGTATTAAATTAGGATTTTTAAAAACTTTTTTAGCTGAAAAAAGTCCTGAATTTTAAAGATTTTGTAAAATTTTGATGACTTTTAAGATTTTGCACGATTTTGTAAAACTTTTAAAATTAAGATTTTAATGGATTCTGTAGGACTTTGTAGACTTTGCAGAATTTCATGGATTTGTGACATACGATGATAATTCAAAAAATTTTCATACTTTCGAATTAAAAATAAAATAAAATAATATCATATCTTTCTAAATAGTATTCATTTACAAATCTATAGCTATATTAGTCCTACAAGTATTAGCGTTATGTCGTTCTTGCTCTTGTTATAGTATCATTTAGTAGTTTGGAATCATGAGCCGAATCCTCCCACCCACTTAGAACGTACATGAACTCCAAATTAAAATTTAAAAAGTAGTGTTTGCATGCATGAAATTTTTATTTTTTTTTCCTTTTTTTTTCTTTTCTTTTCTATTATATTTTTCTTTTATCAATGATAGCATGGCTGTTTTGTTTTATTAAATGACTTTTTCGCACAATATATAGGAAAATTTAATTTGGCCTAAACCATTGTAATAAAAAAAATCTTACCTTCATTAATGCGCAATTTTATTAGAATTTTATTACCATATATTAATTTCTACTTATCATATATATATATATATATTTTATGATATACACGTATATATATATATATATATATTATATATATTTAATGAATTCATTATAATAATTATTTTTATTTATTCTAATATATATGTATGTATATATAATATTATATTAACCCTTGTCACTGTAATTATTTTATCTTTGATGTTAGTATTATGACTAATAAAAGTCACAATCGAAATAAATATAAATGCAGGGATAAAATTATAAGGTTAAAAATATTTTAGGTATAAAAAATAAATAATCATATATAAATCAATATGATGATAAATAAAACTACTAATTCAAAAAGTCCTCCGAAATCCCAGGGGTTTGATGGAATTGTTGATTTTTATAAAATACACTAAAAAGTCCATCAAACCAACAATCCTTTAAAATCCTTACATTTTTTAATATCACTAGATTGTTTTTAAGTCTTTTAAAATTCTAATTAGTGCATTGTTTTTAAACTTTTTTATAAAAAAAAAAATCCTTTAAAATCCTATAAAATCACAAACAAATATAGCCCCCAAATATTAAAACATTCATAGCTATTTCAACATATTTGAACCCAATCTTTCCATTAAAAAAAAAACTATATTATCCTTTTTGACTCGCTATATTTGGTTGTTGGCAAGAGGTAGAAAAGGAAAATAAGCGAGTCATTCTAAGAAAAAATGGCTGATATTTAAAAAAAAAAAAAAACTATACTGGATTCAGTAGTTCCATGATGCTAGGCCAATGCAAGTAATTATTTACAAATTAAAGAACAAAAATGCAACTGATGCTATATAACTCTTGAATGGCATGCTCGATTCTCCGGTGGCTGTTTTCTGGTTACCCTTGAAACAATTTCACGCTCAATCTGCAACAAATTAAAGCACAATCAGAAGTTTGTACAAAACAGATAGTCCGACAGAAGGAAGCAGACAATGGTACAAAAGATCATAGAAAGCTCTGTAATGAATATTGTTTCAAATTGCTTAGCAAGCGCAGTATACGTTAATGACGGAGCCTCCACACCACGTCGAGCTAAAAAAAACCAGTTGATTATGTCAGAAGATGACTGGCGATATAATCATATCATCAACAGCACTAGGCTAGCATTCAGATACTTAACTACAGTATGCATTCTTTAGTTTAGCCTATATGTCTAGATGATGAGAAATGGTAACTTGAAATTTATAAAAGCTGCACGAATACAAACTGAACTATCCCCTTGAAGGGAACCTCATCTCAATTTCTGCGTGAATTACCCAAGGGTAGTACCTCCAATCAACCTAAAGGCATATCCACTAGCATGCTTATATGGCGAATGTTTGTTTGGTTTCAAGAATAGACAAAAACTTTGCATGGTGAACTCAATATATTATTTTAGCATACAAAGTAATACTATTACGCACACAAAGTATCACTGTATAATGAATATCGTATAAAACCAAACATTTTTTAAATAGTGATACTTCGAATGCTTGTACTTCATATGCTAAGAGGTATTTTGTGAAGAAGAGAATTCATGCAAACCTGGGGATAAAGTTGTATGGATGTCATGTCATGCCAATTTACTTTAGTATTGGTTTAGGCACAACGTAAAATCAAAATCTGCATCGCATAAACTAAACTCCTAATTTCCTATTAAATATCAACTTTGAGCAATATTAAACTCACAAGTGGCATAAAACATCTAAACGGTTTAATTTCAGTGTAATAATGTTCAGATGATTGTACAAGAGAGAAATGTCAAATCTAGTGAATATCAAATAGCATTAATGATGCAGCAGGAAGGATACAACAATTAATATAGTTGTTTCAATGTTCTCCATCTAGTATCTAAGTAAAAGATTTGGCAATGTAACATACTAAAAAACCAGAGGATGCACATGCTTTCAGTAAGGAAGTTATGAGTCTTTTTATAAGCATTAGTAGTGATTACGTCAGTTTTTTCTCTTTCAAGTCTTAAAATTCAGTTATCTTGGATTATCTACATATTTAGAATGTAACGAGATGGAGGGAACTAATGGGAGGTACACTCAATCAACTTCACTAGCTCGATATGAACTTAAGCATGAGTATAATTTAATGACCATACCAAGAATGGAAAATATAGGCAAACTTAGACACAGTGAAAAAAGATAATTTCTACACAAAACAGTATTTATGTTCACCTTAATGATGCCGTACAATTGGTCGTGCAAAGAGTTGTATTCACCTTGTATACTATGCAATGCCTGCAAACACCTGAAATGAGTTGTTTGAAAGTTAAGAATTAATATGTAAAATTACAACTCCAATGCTGCAAGATCTATCTTACGAATCTTCCATTGAAATAATCCACAGGAAATTGAGGCAACAAGTTCTTTACAGTTATGGTGAAGCCTTTGGAGAAAAAATACCTTAAATGAAAAAAAAAAAAAAGGAAGAAATGTAGGTTTTGAGTAGCCTATTAATGGATGATGATCTTCTAAGAGGTATCTAACAATATAGAATGCGAAGGAAGCAGAGCTATATAACTAAATGTCCAGATATTCTGATTAGTTTTTTCTGCACAATTCAGATTAGCCATATGACAAGTTCATACAATAACTGACTTCACAAGTTAGATAGTTAAGACCCTAACACCTATGGCTATGCATAGAACCTATACGTTAATTTTAAAATGATAAAATCTCAACATCCAACTTGCTTGTATAATACGAATAGTAATGATTGTAGATAATGTTATCTTAAGCAAATGGAGCTACAAGATTATAAAAAAAAAAGTAAGAAAAAGGCAAGTTTTGTCTTGTGATTATTGACGTGAGCATTCTTATATTGTAGTTGACTCTAACATGGACATTTTGCATTGGGAAAAACTATATACTTGGCTGCCAACAAAAAGGCCACCTGAGATATAAGCATTGTGATTAACAATGAATACTAATAGTCTCTTCAACTTGTGGCCTTCATACTAAATTCCCATTCAATTACGGTTTTCCCTTCTCTGGAAGTAGTGTTCTATATGCTGATTGCATTTAATGATATATCTATGTTTGAAAATAAACAAGTTACGTTAAGATCAAATTCATAAATGATGCTCACACGATGACATTGAAGGAGATTAATGGATTTCACTAACAATAAAAAGTGCAGCCATGCAAAAATTTCAGGGAATAGAGAAGTAGTCATATTACCCTTCTTTGGAATTGCTCTGAATAGCAAGACGTAAATATAAACATGCATTTGTAATCCGTAAAGCACCAAAGCTGCAAATCAAATAATACAAGAGCATGAACATAAGCCTTCAAAAGTAAAAAATCCTGAAGTAGGTAAAATTACTAAAAGATTAGAAATAAAAATTGGCTAATTCACATAACAAAATCTCGTTTGAAGTTAATAGACTCATTGTTCTACAGAAAGATAGCCTCCAAATCAAGCTATAGATACCAGAGACATATATATTAATGCAAATGCTTAGAGGGAGAAACAAAAAGGTGTGATAATACCATGCAGAGCTTCCTTTAAGCTTGATGTAATGTGAATGGAGAGTTTTGTAGTCCACATGTCCTTGTTGAGACCTAGTAACGAACAGGATAAACCAAACTACATTAATCTATAGTAAAATGAAAATGCAATAAACAATACCATGAGAACAACTTACAGAATCTTTAGCATATCATTCATTACTGTGCGGGCATCACTGAGAAATACAAGGATCAGTTCCAAGAAAAATGACGGACCACTGCCCGCCTTCAACGAACGCAACTGCAAAAATTGGTCATCCACATATCCCTGAACACATTAAACATATGTCACAACATGCTCTTGGTGAAAAGCAAAAATAATCTTTTACAGAGAGCCTCTTCTTTTGGTTTTGAGACCTAATCCCATTGTTCCGTAGAAATAAAAGTACAGATTTTGTATGCGTATCCAAAATATCGAGAAAAAATGCACACAAACATGATAGACACGTAGATGCATCATGCATGGGTGTATTAAAGAGACACTTGCACAAACAACATAAATGACATTTCCAATATTTACAAAAAAAATTAAAAAATGAATTAAATTGTTTACATCTTTAGAATTCGCAAGATGCATATCAAAGTTTTTGATACAGCCAATACAACAGTGCTTAAAATTACTTGTGTGTGCCTTGCGAATGATTAGAAATCCAATGATCTGATTGGGCTTCTCACAAATTTCTGGCTAATTATTAGTCAAATGCATGTCCCCATCACATACAAACACTGAAATTCATGTGTTTCCGTTCCTCTTTTCTCTCTCCGTATATTTTTTTAAAACATTGTAGACCTCTGTACTTAACCAAGCCATATAACTAAATTTCATATTAATTAATTAAAAAGAGTTTTAGCTTGTCCTAAATACAAATTTGTTTATAAAAGAAAAAAGAAAAGAAAGAAGAAGACATTGAAAAAATTGTAGATGAATCCAAGATTTTTGGGATGGAACTATAGAGGATCCAAATCCGAATCTATGGCTTAAAAGAGACCACACTGCAGTTTCTTACTCAAGAAAGAACTAACTTATAATAGTACCCCCAAGATCATAATACTCCACAAGTTATACAAATCATTCCTTCAATTAATTGAATTTACTCTTTTGGCCGAAGTCTCTTTTCTCTTTTCTTGAATTTAAGCATAAATTTAAATCAATCTATCCTCAATTCAAAAAGGAAACGCTAAATAGGATCAAACTAAATCCATATCAGCCAAACACACGAAACAACACCACCACCACAGATTTAATGCACAAAACAACGGGAACATAAAAGTTACTTCTCGTGCGATTCTGTTTATGTGATCAAGCAGCATCCGGTTGAGCGATACCGTATCCATCTTCTCGTAATCCATACTTTCCGAAGAAACAAACGCACTGAAACACGGAATTTAGGTTAGAAAACGATGCGACTTTCTCATGTCTATACATATACAGAAAAACAATTTGCATAGATACAAAAATATACACATAATTGTGCATGAAACCTGTGCGGGAAGGTGCAGAAAGTATGAGCAGGGGAGCAGCTTCTACTCACGTTTTCTGTTTTTGTCCTGAATGTGATAGATTTTGCAGCATTGTTGATGGCTGTATCTATGATGGAGGCCTTGGAAATTTGTGTTTTCGCAAATGGAAAGTTTTTCAAGGGTTTATTTTGAAAGCGCTGTAGAGCAGGCTGCTCCCTCCAAACCGGCTTTATGGTTCATCTCTATTTTCCAGGCTTCCAAATATTTATAAGCGTGTCTTTCTTAAAATAATTTAGTATTATTTTTGGAATGACCAAAATGACTCCACTTAATAAATTTTAGTAACCATCTAACTTTCGATTAATATCACTTTTGATAGTTAATATTTTATCTCAATTTCATTTTGAGCAATAAATTTTACTTTATCATCTAAACTAGTTACTATACTATATTTTTTTTCAGCGTAACACTTGCGTAAAAAAAAAATTCGTAAAAATCTTTTTAAATAAAATTAAAAAAAAATTGACGATTGCACCCCTCATAATTCTCACTGATTATCATATACATATGACTTTTTTCGTTGAGTAATAATCCCGAGGGTACATGTAATAATCTTTTATCATTCACAATCGATCAACGTCTACTTTGCGAGCCATTTTAGTGTAGAGAGATGGTGGGATTTGTGATTTTGTACGTGTATATATTTGACATATGTGTAAATTAATAGATTTATATAGTTTTTCGCTGGGTAATAATCTTGGGTTCTTACAAGGTAGGCAGTCTGAATTCATTTCAATTCATTTTTTTAGTTTATTTTATTTTTTATTTATTTAAAAATTGTGTATTGTTTTGATAAAATTCAAGTAAATGTAGTAATACATAATTTAATTTTACAGTAATACACATTTACTCTAATTGTAACACAAATTTACTCTCCAATTTGTGTTAATATATGAGCAAATGTGTGTTATTATAAGGATAAAATGAGTTTTTATAGGAACAAATGTGTTTTTTATTTATTCATCGTCCCTGTAAAATCTAGGTATATATATTGAATCATATAGTAATACATTTGTTACTATTTTATGTGTTATTATATGAAAAAATAATCATTTCTATAAAAATAAATAATATATTTGTGAAAAATTAATATTTATTCTTATAGTAACACATATTTTACTCTTTATATTATATAAAAATGTTTATTCTATAAAAATAATTGAATATATGTGAAAAGAATAACATTTTATATGATACTAACACATATTTTCTCTAATTGTAACACACATTAATTTGCTCCCCAACTTGTGTTACTATATGAACAATTGTGTGTTAATATATGGGTAAATGCATGTTAATGTAATGATAAAATAAATTTTATAAAAATAAATATGTGTTTTAAATATCATTATATCTTTAAATTTAGGTATATTGATTCATGTAATAACACATTTTTCACTATTTTATATATATTGTTATATAGAAAAATAATTATTTCTATAATAATAAATAAATATTTGTGAGAAAATAATATTTCTTCTTATAGTAACACACATTTTACTCTTGTATTATATGAAAAATTATTAATTCTATAAGAATAAATGAATATATGTAAAATGAATAACATTTTATATAATAGTAATATACATTTGTTCTAATTGTAACACATTTGCTCCTTATTTTGTGTTACTATATGGGCAAACATATGTTACTCTAAAGACAAAAGGAGTTTTTATAAGAATAAATATGTGTTTCTTATTTATTCATCATCTATAGGTTTTATTGAATCATGTAGTAATACATTTTTTTACTATTTTTATATGTGTTATTATATGAAAAAATAATTATTTCTATAAAAATATATAATATATTTTTGAAAATCTAATATTATTCTTATAGTAACACACATTTGACTCTTTATATTATATAAAAATATTTTCTCTATAAAATAATTGAATATATGTAAAAAGAATTATATTTTATATGATAGTAACATACATTTACTCTAATTGTAACACACATTTGCTCCTTATTTTGTGTTCTATATAGGCAAATATGTGTTACTATATGGATAATATATGTTATTGTAAAGATAAAATATAATTTTATAAAAATAAATAAATATATGTGAAATAAAAACATTTAATTTAAATAATATTTTGTCATATAATAACATGCATTTATTTATATATAAATTTAAAATTAAAAGCAAATTTTACATTTTAAATAAAAAATTAAATAAATAAACTTAAAAATATAAAGAGCATTACCACATGGTAATGCAAAAGTAATCCTCAACTTCATTGCTCTTCCCGCATGTAGTAGTCCAAAAGGAATCCAACCCGCACTATTCAGCGAAAGTTGCGTATTGAAAAAAAAAAGGGTGATTCCATCTTTTTAATTTTTTTTTAAGTTTATTTTTAGAAATTTTTACCGTATAAATTTCTATATAATTTTTTGTCTTTTTAAACCATTTTCTTGTTAATACCTTGGTCAGCTTTGTTAGGGCGAAAAACTAATTTGTTTTGAAGTAATTTAATTAATAAATAAAATTTAATAGTTTAAACAATAAAATAAATTATATTTAGAAATTTATGATTTCATGGACAAATTGAGTACAACATTATTTATAATATTTAACATTTTAAGAACTCCGGTTGAAATAATTTGTAAAATTGTATTTTTTTTTGGAATAATTACAAAATATGACCACTTATAAAATAATATTTGAAAAAAAAAAATACATCAAAAATTTCATATTATAAAGAGGGTTAAAAGTGGCCCCACCCATAAAAAAAGGTGCTAACGCTTGACAACATTTTCATATATGGCAGCCTATATATATTTCTTTAATTATTTTGATTTTTTGAATTCAAATTTTAATTTATATATTTTATTATATTTTTGTACATAAAGTTTTTTTATTTTTCTCAAGATTTTCGAATTTGATTGATTATTAATCTTTTTTTATTAATATTAGTTTTTTAAAATGAATTGTTCCGTTTATATATGATATTAAAATTTCAATTCAATAGTTACATTCATATATATATTTTTTCAATTCTAATATTCAATTTTTTTAGTTTCAATTCAATATTTTTATATGTATATGCAGATTTCAATTTTTTACATATATACTGATTTTAATTTTTGCATATATGCATATATATTGAATTTTTTAAATCTAAATAACACCAATATTTTTATAAATATAATACAAAAAACTGCATAAAACACATAAAATTCTAAATAGAATAATAATAATTTCAAATTTTCATAGCATGAACAAACACCGAAAAGATTTACAGCATTTTTACAAGTCTAAAAATACACAATCCCCTGTCTAAAAATTACAGCATCTTACGAAAAATAAAAAATCTAAAACAAAAATCCATAAATATTGGATAAACATTCCATAAAAAAAAATATAAAATTCATATATGCAAAAAACACAATCACTGAAGGGTCGAATACTACTCCACAGTCACCGTTGAATACTAGTCGCCAGTTGAGAATGGAGATGTGTGCGTCTTTGTGGAGGGCCGATCTCAGCGTGAATCAGTGGTACCTTTTCAGATCGGCGGTGACTATGGAGTTGCTGCAAAAAATGGCGATTGAAGCGACAACTAGTGGGAAACAGACGTGGGGGCTTTAACAGAGCACGAATCACTCAACCGCTCGTCCAAGATCCGCATATTGTTGTCGGTAAATGAGGAAGAGAAACCACTTTGGTTAGTAATAAAGAAGGCATGAGGCATTACCAACGAAGAAGGGAAATTTTTTACGGAGATTAGATTTTTTGAAGAGAATAGGCAGGATGTTTTTTTCAAACCAAACAAGATTTGAACTTGCCAAATTTTTGGAAGAATTGAACAAAAAAAGTATTGTGGAAATAGAGAGGTGGTGGGATGTGTGTGTGTGTGTGAGAGAGAGAGAGAGAGAGAGAGAGAGAGAGAGAGAGAAAATCAAAAGCCCGCGATGGGCGTGAGAGAGAGAGAGTTACCTGTGGCTGTGGGGGAGGGGGGCGAGCTCTGCCATGAGAGAGAGCAACTGTGAGATCGGAAAACCCTTAACAAATTTGCATGCGGAGGCGAGCTTCTTCATCTCCAGTAGCCTCAAATTTGTCGCCATCCAACAAGCTTCATCATCTCCAGCACTGATGTGGAATGGAGAGAGAGAGAGAGACAGAGAGAGAGAGAGACAGGGAGAGGTGGCCATGCGGCGATCAGGGTGTGGGGTGTCGTTGCCGCCGATTTTCTAAGAAAAAGTAAGAGAGCGAGAGTAAGGTGGGGTCTTTTTTAAAAAAAAAATCTGCAAAATGATTTCAAAGGGCTGGGGGAATCCAGCATTCTCTGATTTCATTGTTTAAATTTTTATCCTATTTCCAGAGCAAACTCTACTATTTTCTTTTAGATACAGTCAATTTATTCTGTTGTTGGAATTATATTTACGCGATATGCAATTATGTTAGATGATTATGCATTTTTGTTAGACGAGTATGCAATTTTTTTGGATGATTATGCAATTTTTCAAGTATAATGTAACTTCTGTCTATTTCAACATTATAAGACTATTATGCAATTCTTTTATGTGTTATGCAAATTCGTTGTTTTTTTTTTCAAAATTATTAAAAGATTATGCAAGATGATTATGTAATATTTTTAAGCGTTATGCATTTTATTGATCTATTATGCAACAATTTTTTTTGCAATATTATTCAATTTGAGCATTTTTCCAGTTTTTTTAAAAGTTAGACGACTAATGCAATTTTTAAAAAAAATTAGTTCGAATATTTACAGTAAAATATTAATAAAAAATTTAAATTATTAAAAGAATAATTTTTAAAAATTATATATATATATATATATATATATAAATAAAAAAGGTAAAAAAAGAAATTTGGAAATTAATTAGAATTTTAAAAAATAAAAAAAGAATAACATAAAAAAATTCAAAACATAATAAAAAAGGCAAATTTAAAAAAAACATAAAAATTTAAAATAAAAAAGGTTGCCAGTCTGTAGAGGCAAAGTCAAAATAATGTGTGCAAAATTTGCAAGTTTTGAAAAAAAAAAAGGTGGACCCCACGAATTGCTATAATAAATACTTTTATAAGACCTTCCTTATCACGTTATGATGTAATAATAAAATTTTCAAAGCGATCAGAGTTATCTTCTGATTTATACGAGAATGAACAAAACAATTGGATAAAGAAAGGATTTCTCATTTTATACTCTGTTGACAAGGCGAACTAACACGATTGACGTAAGAATAATTACGAAGGGCCTGCAGGTCACGGAGCTCGGCGAGGTGGATACTAGCTCGCATAGGGGTAGCTCGTCCGCGAGCACGGAGGTGGAGCCAGAGCCCAGCCCTACAATATCCGGAATGGCACAAGGCAGTGGAGCTCGCCCAATAGCTCGCCCCTGCCCCAAAGAGGACCTCGCCGAGGTCCACCGTCACATAGCACCCAGAAGACACGTGAGGCACCGGAGCTCGCTCGGGAGCTCGCCTTGTAGCCTGTAGGACCTCGATGGTTGCACTCTTTTTCCCTCCATCCGGTTTATCCACAAGGGTGGTTTACAGCGAGGTTTTTAATGAGGCCCATCTGGTCCAGGACATAGTTGTAGGACGAGGCATGACATAGGGAGTAGTGTGAGGGACTAAGACGGGGGTAAGGAACCCTCGTCAACACCGGAAGCCAAATAGGCTCGTAAGGTCCCGTCTCACACTCACATACCTATAAATAGGATCTCTCTTGTAACTATTACACAATTCGATACAATTAAGATATTCCTACATTTACTTTCTCTCTCTACAATTACTCTCTCTCTCTCTCTCTCTCTCTCACTCTATATTATCCAAGAACACGGAATCCTTCGATTATTGTTTGGTAGAATTAATCCGACATAACTAGCCACATAACAAACACGATTAATAAATTCTATCAACAATTTGGCGCTAGAGGAAGGGCGCGAATCGAACCAAAAATTTGAGAGTAAAAAATTAGGGTTTCTTTGAAGATTTGAAGCTTTGAAGGTGTTCTTGACAAAGCTCAAGAACACTTGAAGATACACACACATATTCATTCCTTCGAACGAAAACCCAGATTTCCGAACGAAAATCTAAATTTTCGGATCTCCCAAATTCTGCCAGAAAAAGTTTTCAAACGCGCTCGTGTACACGAATAAACCGAATTTTAGGTAATTCGTCTCACGCGAGACTAGACGAAAACTCGAACAAAAACCAACCTGGCCGTAGACCGCGACCTCGGCGAGCCCGGCGACCTACCCCAGCTACCTCGGCGACCTGCTGCAAGTTACCCCCTCCAAAACCCAAAAATAGCTAAAGGACAGACCTCCGCAACCGCCGGAAAGGCGAAGTGGGGCGACCAGGACCAGGCAGAGGTGGAAACCTCGCTCCAGGTAGTGGAGACCTCGCGCCGACCTACCCAGAAAAGCACTGCAGCTCCGCGACCTCCTTGAGTTGTAGTGACCCAGGAAGACTTGAGCCCTGCCATGAGGGACCTAGCCAACAACCCTGACGAGCTCCAGCGCACCATCGCAACCTTGCTGAGGTTGCAGCAGAGGTAGAACGACGAGTTCGCCCTAGTACCTAGGCGGGCTCCAGTCGAGGCCCACTCAGGGCACCCAGACCTGGGGGGAGTACAACACTCTCCCCACCGAGCAGGAGGCGATCTCGGCCCTAGCCCGCCAACACCGAGAACGGGCCAGAAAAGCCAAGGTGGTGGAGGAGCCCGCCCCATACACCGGGTGAGCTTCGACCTACACCGAGGCGTTCGGCACCCACCAATCGACGAGGAGGGAGGTCCTCCAGGGCAGACTGGGGCCCAGGTGAGGAGAGAACGAACGAACAGCTGCCCCGGTCACATCCCACGGGGGAGATTCAGACCTGCAGCCGCGCAGGTCCGCCCATGACCGATTGAGAAGGCCCGCGACCGACAGGTTGGGCCCCCATGACGGAAGTCAATTTTAGCCCGTCACAGAGAGGTCACCCCAGAGTGAGGCGCCTAGGGGGCATGCGTCCACGAGGCGCACGACCTTCGAGCAACCTCCGCCGAAGGTGACCCAAAAGGACGAGCTAGCCTCACTGAAAAAGGCCTTCGAAATGCTACAAGCACAAGTAGCGGCCAACTCTAGCGGACCTGACGCCACCACTCTCCCCGCATCCCCAATGGCACCTGCCATCCTCCGAGCACCGGTCCAGAAGAAAATCTAATTCCCGGTGATGTCCGCATACGAGGGCGAGTCCGACCCGAAGGTCCACTTGGCCAAATATGCGGACTTTATGATTTCGGTCGGTGCCACCGACTCCACCCAGTGCCGGAACTTCCCATTGACCCTAGGGGACTTAGCCCACCGCTGGTTCTCATCACTCGCCCCGGGATCAATCTGCTCATTTGGCCAACTCTCGCGGGAGTTCTTGGCCCACTTCTCCAGGTTCGGGTCCTACCTTACCCAGTAACACCGTCTCGCCAACATCCACCAAGGCGAGAACGAGACCGACCAACAGTACCTAGAGAGGTTCGATAAAATACTGCTGGAGGGCGAGCCAGTGAGCGAGGACACCAAGGTCGTCGCAGTGATGGCCGGGCTCAGGAAGGGCACCGACCTCTGGAAGGAGATGCACCTCGCATGTCCGAACACTTACAATGAATTCCACCACAAGGCGGTGGTGTTCGTGGCTATGCAGGAGGCACTGCTGAAAGAAGTTGGTGCCCCGGAGGAGAAGAAGCCCTACGGGAAGAAGTCCGGGGGCACATACAAGGCCCCCCGGAACCTGAAGGTCTTTGGCGACGGGGACAAATTCAAGGAGAAGCTCAACCAGGTCCTCACCGTCTCCGTCGACCACGTCTTCATAGCTATCAAAGACAAGGCCCTGCTGGAGGAGCCGAGGCGGATCCGCCAGGACCGCACGAGGCTCAACTCCAATAAATACTGCGCTTACCACCAGGCCATCGGCCACTTCACCAGCGAGTGCAGAGACCTCCTCAAACAGCTCTGGAAATTCTATGAGGATGGGAAGCTGGCCGAGTTCGTGAAGAGGGCCCCAACTAAGAGGCCGAGGTTCGACAGGAGGGAGGCCTTCGATGATGAGGAGGAGGACGCGGGCCAGCGCGGACCTCAGAACAGACGAAGGGGACCTCCCCAACCTCAGCAAAACATGGAGCCCACCCGAGAGCTCTTGGTTCTCGAGGAGGAGATCGAAGCTGCTGGAGGTCTCCAGGATGGGGGATCCTCCATGTCCAAAAGAAAAAGGAAGGCCAAAATTCGGGCCATAAACCAGGTCCAGGAAGGCAGCTCCGGCCCCAGGTCCATTACGCAGCTTACTGATGAGCTGACATTTTCCTTAGCGAACTTGGGGGGGTTACTAACGCCCCACAACTACTCGTTGGTAATAACTGCCAACATCATGAACGTCCGAGTTCACAGGCTACTTGTGGACACCGGCGCATTCACCAACATTCTCTTCAAATCCACCTTAGATGCCTTAGGTGATTTTAAGTCGTATATGGAACCTAGCAATGCTAGGATAGTGAGGTTTGGAGAGGCTGTAACCGTCCCCCTAGGTAGCATTAGGTTGAGCGTCCAACTTGTATCGGCCGAGGACCCGGAGCAGAGACTGACTAGGCTCATAGATTTCCTAGTTGTCGACCAGCAGTCCTCCTACAACAGGTTCCTTGGCCGCCCGTTTATTAATGAATTCAAAGTGGCTTGTTCGACCTACTACTACTGTTTGAAATTCCCAACTCCAAAAGGTGCCGGAACTGTAAAGGGTGACCAGAAAAAGGCCCGATAATGTTTACTCCAAATTAAAGACGGCCGGGTAAAAAAATATGTTACGCAGGTCCACATCCTTGAAGAGGATGTACAGATTCCAGCAGACGAGCCAAACATCCTAGACGTCATCTCGGTCGAAACTGAGATGATGGAGGTAGGCGATTTGTTGGAAATTGACCAAGGCACAGGACCTGTGCAAGACACACAACTGGCGCCAATGGAGGGACTGGCGGAAACCCAAAATAACCAAGTGTTGGGACCTGCGCAAGAACAGCAACCTGCTCCCATGGAGGTGGTTGATGAAGCCCAAGATGGGGGACCTGCGGGAGGTCAAGAACCAACACCAATGGACGTTGATCCAACTCCCCAGGTCACTGCACCATCCCAAGTTGACAAACCACCGGAGGTACTGACAGTTGATGAACCCGCCCAAGCTGAAAGCCAACCCGATGACCTCGAACCGCGCATAGGTCACGAACCTGTGCAGGTGTCACAAGAGGAGTGGGACGAGTTCATCAGCGACCCGAGGTGGAAAAGTCAAAAGAGGAAAGCCACTCCCATGGAAGAATTGACGGCACTCCCGGTGGACCCGGAAAGGGACTTAGAACTTTTCATTGGTTCTGAGTTACCTGAACCGTACCGGTCGAGGATGGAGCTGTTCTTGATGTCCAATCTGGATGTGTTTGCCTGGTCCCATGAAGACATGACAAGAATCCCGTTGGAACATGCTTGCCACATGCTTAACATAGATCCGACGAGGAGACCCGTACGCCAAAAATGAAGGAAGTACGGACCAGACAAATACGCAGCTCTAACGGTTGAGGTGGGGAAGTTGTTAGACAACAAACTGATCAAGGAGGCTTTGTGTCCGCAGTAGGTCGCAAACCCCATCCTGGTGAAGAAACACAACGGGACGTGGAGGCAATGCATCGATTTCACGGACCTGAACAAAGCATGCCCGAAGGACAACTTCCCACTGCCTCACATTGATCAGCTGGTAGATAGCACCGCAGGCCATGAGATGATTCATGGATGCTTTTGTGGGCTATCACCAGATAGCTCTGCACCCAGATGACCAGGAACATACGACATTCTACACCAACAAAAACATGTACTGCTGGGAAAGGATGCCGTTCAGACTCATCAACACCGGAGCAACCTGCCAAAGGTTGGTGAATAAAATGTTCGACCAACACATTGGCGAGTCCATGGAGGTGTATGTAGATGACATAGTTGTCAAGAGTCTGAGAAAGGAGGACCACCTAGACCACCTAAAACAGACCTTCGACATACTGCGCCACTACAACATGAAGTTAAACCCCAAGAAGACTAGCTTCGACGTACACTCCGGAAAGTTCTTGGGGCACCTAGTTAGCCAGCGTGGAATTAAGGTCAACCCGACGCAGGTCCAATGTATAATCGAGATGGGTGTCCCCGATTCCGTGCAGAAAATTCAAAGACTGACTGGGTGCATGGCAGCTCTGAACAGATTCATCTCCAGGTCCGGTGACCGAAATCATCCGTTCTTCGAGGCAATTAAGGCAAACACACGGAGGTACAAAGAGGCGGCCAAAGCCAACAAGCTCCACCTCAAAAACCACTTCGTGTGGACAAGTGAATGCAAATGAGCCTTCGAAGACATCAAAATATACCTGGCAGATACGCAGGTCCTGTCAAAGCCGATACTTGGAGAGAAGCTGTATCTATACCTTACCGCGTCGGAGGTGGCCATCAGCTCCGTCCTGGTCCGAGAAGAGGCGAAAACACACCTACCAGTGTACTATGTAAGCCAAGTCTTACACGAAGCTGAGTTGCGATACACCCCAACAGAGAAGCTGGCTTATGCACTGGTGATGAGTGTTAGAAAATTGAGGCCTTACTTCTTTGACCACCCAATAGAAGTGCTGACGACGTTCCTGCTACGTCAAATATTACAGCGCCCAGACACCGCCGGACGCCTGCTAAAATGGTCACTAGAGATCAGCCAATACGGTATAACCTACGCACCCCGAACAGTGATCAAGGGACAAGCACTTGCCGACTTCATTGTCGAGCTAACTTTCCACAAGATCTGACGAGGGGGCGTATAGCTCCGTGGCATCTCTACGTTGACGGATCATCAACCAACGTAGCAGCGGGCGCCGGCGTAGTCCTGATCAGCCCGGACAGACAAGTCTTCACCTCCGCAATCCGGTTCGACTTTCGAGCAACCAACAATGAGGCGGAGTATGAAGCTTTGATAGCTGGACTTAGGCTATCATTAGCTATGAGGGCAACCAATTTTCAAGTTTTCGGAGATTTCCAACTAATAATATCCCAAATCCGGGGGGAATACGAGGTAAAAGACCCACAGATGATGACCTACCAGAAGATAGCCGCGCATCTAATTTCGATGTTCATGCAGGTCTACATCAATCAGATACCGCGACTAGAAAACACACAAGCAGATGCCTTTGCCCGGCTAGCTACTAGTGACAGCGAGGCCGAATTCACGGAGGTTGTAATCACCACACTGAAAAACCCCTCGACATTCGATTACAAAATAAATCAGACCTCGAGTGGGGGGCAGGAGGACAGTGAAGATAGTGAAGATTGGTGCACTCCAATCCAAAAATACTTAAAAGACGGAACAACCCCCGTGGATGCCTGGGAAGCTAGCCGGCTAGTAAAGCAAGCTGCCAGATATACGCTGCTGAATGGCCAACTCTACAAACATGGATTCTCTCTACCCCTGCTCAAGTGCATAACCAAAAAATAGGGGTCCGAAGTTTTAGAAGAAATCCACGAAGGAATTTATGGGAGTCACGCTGGGGGGCAAGCGTTGGCATACAAGACGATCAGGAAGGGGTACTATTGGCCCACTCTTCGCAAGGATGCCATCAGCTTCGCACGAAAGTGCCGAAAGTGTCAACTTTTCGCACCTAACATCCACTCCCCAGCCAACCAACTGAAGTCGGTTTTCAGCCCATGGCCTTTCGCGAAATGGGGTATCGACTTGATCGGCCCGTTTCCACCTGGTAGAGGCGGTGTAAAGTTTGCTGTTGTAGCAGTAGACTACTACAGTAAGTGGGCTGAGGCCGAAGCTCTCACAACAATAACGCAAGAAAGAATGATCGGCTTCATATGGAAGAACCTGATCTGCAGGTTCGGACTTCCGCAGTCGATCATCACAGATAACGGAAGGCAGTTCGACGGTCAAAAGTTGAGAGACTTCTGCAGTTCATGGAACATCAAGAAGCACTACTCGACTCCATACCATCCACAGTCGAATGGCTAGGTCGAGGCGGTAAAAAAATTCTGAAACACATACTGAAGCTCCGCCTCGAAGATAAGAAAGGGAGCTGGGCAGACGAACTCCCGGAGGTCCTGTGGTCTTACAGAACATCATACCGGGCCAGCACCGGAGAGACCCCATTTACTTTAGCCTTCGGAAATGAAGCGGTGGTACCCGTCGAAGTTCAGAACAAGACTTGGAAGGTGGTAGGATTTGACAAAGAAAAGAATGACGAAGCCTTGGCAGTAGAAAAAGATCTGATCGAAGAGCCCAGAGCTTCGTCAGAAATGAAGAATGCCACTTACAAGCGTAGAGCAGAGAAGTACTACAATTCCCAGGTTCGAGACCGAAAGTTCAAAGTTGGGGACCTGGTACTGAAAAAGAAATTAATGGCCCCACCTGGTGTGTTCGGGTCAAACTGGGAAGGACCGTTCTGGGTTACCGCGGCCTGGCCAAACGGCACCTATGATCTCGAAGACGCAGAAGGCAACGCCTCGCCATACACCTGGAGTGCGGCCCACCTGAAAAAGTTTTACCAATAGACTAGAATTCTGTAATAGACTAGTCGAAGGTTCGCATCAGGAATGTTGATAGCAACTAGTGTAAATTACGTTGTTATGAGAAGTTGGTAAAATTTGTGAAATCAGAAAATTCGTCAAGTGTTTGGACCTGCGTAGCTCGCCAACTATGCGAGCTATCCCAGGTCGCCCACTGCCCAAGGAAGCTCGCCAGCCCCAGCTTGCCCGAACACTCAAAAACCCGTAATGCATAAGGACCAAGGTCCGAAACGTTGTGATTAAAATGTTCGAAGGCAAAGGTCAAAGTGCCCAAGGTAGCGAAGGTACCCTTCTTAAAGGGTGGCTAAGCACCTACTGCCACAAGTTAGAAAAATTCACGAAAAAGATGAAAAACGTCTAAGGCAAGTTTCGTAAAACCCAAGTGCCCAACGTGAATCAATCGAAGTACAGCTCGCTACCCCAAGTGGTTTAAGACGAGCAATTTGCGGCCCTAAGTGGTGTAAGATGAAGAATACGTACTCTTAAAACAGAGGTACAATTCGTAGTCGTAGGTGACATAAAACGAACGATTCGCTTCTCAAAGTAGAGTAAGACGGACAATTAAGTACCCGTAAAATAAATAAAAATGAGCTAAGTAAAATTATAACGTAAAGTGCAAAAACGGAAGTACAAAGAGTTGGACAAAAAATGGCTCAATTTCTATTCAAAAGATACTTAGGAAATTTTCAAGACAAAAACACTTGAAAATTCCTAAGTGTTCGAAGTGGTGCTGGCCACAAAGGCCGATCAGCTGACCTTCTTTGAAGTACAAAAGTATGCTTCTTCTGGGCAAGCTATACAAAGCCCGGCGAGCTCTAACTACTTAAACAGGAATCATAAAACTACAAAACGGAACTCCTTCTGGGCGAGCTCCGTAGCCCGGCGAACTACTAGCACTTGCAAAATAATAAAGAAAACCAAAAGCTGGCCTAAGAGCCGGGAGCAGCATCGGCAGGGACCTCGGCAGAGCTAGGGGTGACCTGGCCGGTGGGAAGGGCGAGCTCAGCTTCGAAAGTAATGTTACCTGTGAGCCCGCTAGCGTCGAACTCGCCAATGTCTAGCGTCGCATCCCCGCAAGCCTCTTGGAGTTGCTCGATAGTGAGGGGAACTTGATCCCCCTCGTGGGCGACCTCCTACTCCTCGCCCAGGTTCAGTTCCGGCACGACGACTATTTGGATGATTTTGAAGCGTGCCGACACGAAATCGAGAGGAATGCCGAGCTCAGGGAGGTCACCGATGTCCAACTCCGCATCATCAGGGAAGGGAACTCGGTCCAAGCACGCTTTGAAGTCGCCCACCACGGCTTCGACTTCATCGTCTTTGTGGGCTCGAGCCCACCACAGGGTCCTCAAGACCTCGGCATAACATTGGACGAATCCTTTGTCAGAGGCCTGGGCCCTCACAGCCCTCAGGTCAGGCGAAGAGGATGCAACGTTCCGCAGCTCGGCGACTTCATTGGTCTTCGCCTCCAGCTCGGCCCTCAGCCTTGCACACTCCTCATCGGCACTCCGGGTCAGACCTCGCTGCAGTTGCAACTCTTCTTTGGTCACCCCATGCTCGTCAACCTCCCTGGCGAGCTTCTCAGCGAGCTCCTCCTCCTTAGCTCTAAGTTGAGCTTCGGTGTTCTGCTGGAAGTAAGCGAGCTGCTTCTGAAGCTGGATGAAGTTGTCAAGGGCCCGAGCCTCGGAAGCCAAAGCCGCGACATCTTTGTCCTCGGAGAGCTTGGCCGCCTTCTTAGCCTTGTCGGCGGTCTCTGCCAAAGCGATCACCTTCTTGTTCCTTTCAGAGCGACCTGCCTCCAGCTCGGCAGCTTGCTTCAGGGCCTTATGATTGGCGAGCAGCAATCCACTCGCATAATGGGCCGAGAGGAGGAGGTTCTCGATCAGATTCTGCGCAGTGATAGTCCCCACCTGTGGAGCGATCCAATGCCTTGGCATCTCGCTCACAGTGTCCCGGACCAAGCCCGGATGGAGACTACGCATTGAGGTCAAAGAGCGAGATCGCTCAAATGCGTGGAGAGCCTAGTGACGATGGGGGCATAACTGCGAGGTCAAAACAGTTCGAAGTTAGAAAATAAAACAACATCTTGGGGGCATAACTAGAATAGCGAGCTACTTTCTGAACTCGCTCGGGGTCCCAACCCAGGAGCGTGTCGTCAGTAGCCCGAACCCCAAATGGAGACGGGGAAGGTGGCGAGCTACGAATGGGCGTGGCCGCCAATGGAGCAGTGGATTGGGCGGACACATCCTGCCCAGACCTCGCCGAGCCTCGCTCGGCCCGATCAGAAGCCTCGTCGACCAGGCCAGTGTACTTGGTCATTTTGCGAGCTGGAGGGTCCTCGTCACCTGCCCGGGATCCTTCGCCTCGGTGAGAACCTTTCTTCCTGCGACCCCGCTCGGAAGTGGCGCTAGCTCGCCCGCCGCCCCTACTCGCCTGGGCGACCTCCGCAGCCTTAGATTTTGCGGGGGCTTTGGATTGCTATTTTTGGAGCCCCGACCTTCCTACCTCGCCTTTCTTGGAGGCGAGCTCCGCTTCCTTGCTCTCCTTCAGTACGAGCACCGATGGCGGGGTGAGCCTATTGGGGCGAGGTGGGCCCATCTCGAAGCGGCGCCTGAGGGTTTGATAGGCCTCAGGGATCTCGGCAATAGGGAAGGCGACGAAGCTACCACCTGCAAAAAAACAGAAAGGCTAAGTTAGCATAGTGGGCGAGCTACCCCTCCTATAGGCGAGCTCCGAAGAGTTATAAACCTGAGAGCTCGGGACCTTTAATATCGAGGTGGTGCGCAAAGTGAGGAGCCAGGCGAGCCTCAAACAGTGGTGCTGGCACAGGTGGGCGATCTCCCTATCCTTCTCACGCCTCAAACAGCAAATAGCCCGCACCACGTCGAACTCGACCGACACCTTAGGCTTGCCCCGGCTGGACTTGTGACGCTTCGGAACTGCAAAGAGAAAGAAAATTAGATTAGTAAATCTAATTCAACCCACGCACACCGAAATAGGCGACCTACTGCTGGCTTCCCCGTATCCCTCCGGAGTGGGAATACGGCCACCTCGCCCATGATACGTGCTAGAAGCCTGCCAGTCTCCGTCTATGAAGAAGAATTGCTCCTTCCAATCGCGGACTTTGTTTGGCAGAACCCCGATAAATCTCTCCCCCGGGCGAGCTTTCAGGTAATAGTATCCCGCGCCATCCTTCGCCTGCTTGGTCACAGCGAAGAGCTCGCCCAGGTCCGCCGAGGTCGTCCCGTTCTCATAACCCTCCAATCCAAAGACAGATAAGGCGGCGAGGAGATTGCTCCATGCATTCGGGGTGAGATGGGTGATAGCCAAATTATTGTCGGCAAGAAATTGGCTGATGATCGGGTGCAACGGCAAGGTGAGCCCGGCCCTGAGGACATCGACATTAAGGGCTGTTAACCCATCGGGAGGCGCGTCGGCCCGCTCATTCTTCACTGGGGCATACATAAAGATGTCGAGCGGGATGCGATACTTCCTGCGTATAAGGGGAGGATCACACTCGTCAATGAGGCTCACCACCCCGCCAGCTCTGTAATCGGACGGGGCGACCTTCTCTAGGTCGGCAGGGAGTACTCTGTCCGGGCAGGGGAAGCTCGCCGCGTACTCGGCGACGTATTCGTCCCAGTCGAAGGGATGTACAACCTCGGTGGGGACTTGATACTCGACCAGCTGAGGCTCTGGGAAGCCAATGGAGCGGAACCACTCGAGTGTAACTTCTTCCAGGTCGCCTCCCTCCTCGCCTTCGTTGGCGACCTCGTCGCCGACCTTGGCGACCCCCTTGCCGACCTCGGCGACATCCTCGCCAGCCTCCACGGGCTCTTTGTTGCCACTGGCTACTCTTTCCTCGGGGGCGACCTCGTCACCTTCCTCTCATACCTCGCGGTACACAGCGCTGGAGGCCCCTTCCTCTGGGTCTGGGTGAACCTCGCCGAGTAGCTCGCCGGACACCTGGCGAGCTACCGAGGTTACCTCGGAGCTGGAGCCGATCTCCACATAAGAAACCGGAGGAAGAGGTTCATTCTCGGTCATCGGTTGCTTCTCGGGATTACGATTGGAGGGAGTTTCGCTTGATTCGTGAGTCGACATGGTCAGTGCAAAGTTCGCAAGGGTTCTAAGGACGGTCCAAAATTCCAATCACCGGAGCTACAGGGCAAGGACAACCGAAAAAACCCAAGGAGTCGCCGAAAATGTCCAAAATTTCGGAAACTTGAAGAAATCAAAAGGGAAAGAAATAGAAAAGGGAAAGGAGTGGGTTCTCTACCTTGAAGAACGTCGGAAGTCTCGTCGGAAGCAGAGGAACCGGTCGCCGAAAATGTGCTCTGGAATTCGAAAGTGTGGAAAGTGGGAAATGAACTCACCTTCCCCTATTTATAAGCGTCGGGGCGAGGTGCGATATTCAGAAAGTGCGAGGGCCTTTTTGCAAAGAATTTGAAAGGTTGCCATAATGGGCGCGAGAAACCACGCCTAAAAAGACATGCACGACGCCTGGATTCCCGCACCACGTCGGCCGAGGCAACCGCCATGGCCAAGCTCGCCCTCTAGCTCTGCACCTGCCCGAGTGCAGTTTGCCAAGGTTCGACTCCTCGTCCGCGAAAATAAGTCAGCTTGCCCACACACTTGACGAGTCATGATGTGTGCGAGCTGGGGGGCAAATGTTGACAAGGCGAACTAACACGATTGACGTAAGAATAATTACGAAGGGCCTGCAGGTCGCGGAGCTCGGCGAGGTGGATACTAGCTCGCATAGAGGTAGCTCGTCCGCGAGCACGGAGGTGGAGCCAGAGCCCAGCCCTACAATATCCGGAATGACACAAGGTAGTGGAGCTCGCCCAATAGCTCTCCCCTGCCCCAAAGAGGACCTCGCTGAGGTCCACCGTCACATAGCACCCAGAAGCCACGCGAGGCACAGGAGCTCGCCCGAGAGCTCGCCTTGTAGCCTGTAGGACCTCGATAGTTGCGCTCTTTTTCCCTCCGTCCGATTTATCCACAAGAGTGGTTTATGGCGAGGTTTTTAATGAGGCCCATCTGGTCCAGGACATAGTCGTAGGACGAGGCATGACATAGGGAGTAGTGTGAGGGACTAAGACGGGGGTAAGGAACCCTCGTCAACACCGAAAGCCAAATAGGCTCGTAAGGTGCAGTCTCACACTCACATACCTATAAATAGGTCCTCTCTTGTAATTATTACACAATTCGATACAATTAAGACATTCCTACAATTACTCTATCTCTCTACAATTACTCTCTCTCTCTCTCACTCTATATTATCCAAGAACACGGAACCCTTCGATTATTGTTTGGTAGAATTAATCAGACGTAACTAGCCACATAACAAACACGATTAACAAATTCTATCAACATACTCCTTCTATGTAAAAAAATTTCAGCTTTGCCTATTCGATTTGAAAATTCGAAATAAATATATTTTTATCTCCAAATTAAGTGATTTTTGAATATAATGTGAAATACAGTGGTTTATGTAATATTCGTACCCATTGTGTGTTTTATTTAGGAGTGTAAATGAGCAGAGTCGAGCCGAGTAGTGCTAAGCTCGACTCGATAGCTTGGTTTTTTTAGCTCGAGTTCGACTCGACAATTTTATTATTTTAATAAAATGAAATATTTAATATGTTTTAGCTCTTTTTTTGTCTAAAAATTCAAGCTCGGCTCGACTCAAGTTCAACAACTTTATTTATATATAAAAATTAATGAAAAAATATTAAATATTATGCAAGTTCGACAACTTTATAAATTCGAACTCGAACTCGAACTTGAGAGCTACTCGAATAGCTCGAGCTCAAGCTAGACTCCATCTGGTTCGAGTCGATTTCAATTTTTTTTACGAGTCGAGCACGAGTAGATTGCGAGCTGGCTTAACTCATTTACACCCCTAGTTTTATTTATTTTAGGTGTGGATAGTTTTTATTTCTCGAAAATATTGAATGAGAATTTCCATGTTTTAAATCTTCGATTTTTGGACGACGGACGAGCAAGGCTAAACCAACAGCACTCTTAGTAATTTGATGAATGCAGAGCAAACCAAAACTAAATAAATTAAAGCATGAACAAAATATAAGTTAAAAAAAAAAAGGATAAATCATTAAGGCCCTCTCCAATGCTAATTAATACCCAAAAAATAGGTTTTTTTCCTGCTACATCAGTGTCACCTCAAAAGCAAAAAAAAAAAAATCAACCTCTGAAATAAAACTCCTCCCAATCATAAACCCCAAAAGTAGATTTTTTGGGGACCCACCTCAATTAATATTTTATTTATTCTTTTTATAATTTGAATTTATCAACTATATTAATTATTTAAGTTTTAGAAAAATAATTAAATATTTTAATTTTTAAAATTTTATTATATTTTTAATATTTTTTATTAATTTTTTTATTATATAAATAATAAATGAGTTGAAAAATTTTCAGAATGGAAAATTAAAATTTTGAGGAAGAAAATTGATATTTGGACGCAATACATTTTTACCGATTTTTTAGAAATTGAACAATTGCATCCATTTTTCTATTCATTTTTTTTATTAAAACAGAAAAAGTTTAATTAGAAAATTAAAACATGATAATATAAAAAAGACAAAAACTTATATAAAAATTTCTACCGTAGAAATTACTATAAATAGATTAAAAATAAAAAACAAGTCACGCGCCGTACAGGCAGGGATCCCTCCCGCATGTCAACTAACGCCATAAGCCCATAGCCAACTAATATATGCATCAGGGGTTAATCCGTAGTTTTTTAATTTTTTTTAAATGGTTGTGAATTATAAAAAAAGCAAATAATATTATAGTATGAACAAAAAAATTTATTCTGTTAATATATGTACAAATGCATGTTAATATACGAAAAAATGTATGTTATTTTTCAAACTAATTATTGTTATTTTATATATATTTATTTATGTATATGCATTTTTTTTTTCATAAAATATAAGAGAAATGTGTATTAATATAAAAAAATATTAGTTTTCTTTATAAATATTTATTTATTTTAATAGAAATAATTTTTTTTTCATATAATAAGACATAAAATAGTAAAAAGTGTGTTATAACATGAATCAATTTACCTAAATTTAAAGGGATGATGATTAAATTAAAAACACATATTTATTCTTATAAAAATACATTTTGTTCTTACAGTAACACATATTTACCTATATAGTAGCACACATTTGCCCATATAGTAACACAAACTGGAGAGCAAATATATGTTACTATTAGAGCAAATGTGTGTTACTATCTTATAAAATGTTATTATTGTACACATATTCATTTGTTTTTATAGAATAAATAATTTCTCACATAATGCAAAAAAAAATTGTGTGTTAGTTTAAGAATAAATATTGATTATTCACAAATATTTATTTATTTTTATAGAAATAATTATTTTTTAAAATATAATAACATATGTATTACATGAAACAATATACCTAGATTTTAAGGGATGATGAATAAATTAAGAAACACATATTTATTATCATAAAAATATATTTTGCTCATATAGTAACACACATTTGCCCATATAGTAACACAAATTGGGAGACAAATGTGTGTTACTATTAGTGTAAATATGTGTTACTATCTTATAAAATATTGTTATTTTACATATATTTATTTATTTTTATAGAATAAATAATTTTTCACATAATGCAAGACCAAAATGTGTGTTACTATAAGAATAAATATTAATTATTCACAAATATTTATTTATTTTTATAAAAATAATTATATTTTTATATAATAACATATTTATTACATGAAACAGTATACCTAGATTTAAAGGAATGATGAATAAATTAAGAACCACATATTTATTGTCATAAAAATATATTTTGCCCATATAGTAATACACATTTGCCCATATAGTAACACAAATAGAGAGATAAATATGTGTTACTATTAGAGCAAATGTGTGTTACTATCTTATAAAATGTTGTTATTGTAAACATATTAATTTGTTTTTATAGAATAAATAATTTTTCACATAATGCAAGAACAAATTGTGTATTACTATAAGAACAAATATTGACTATTCACAAATATTTATTTATTTTTATAAAAGTAATAATTATTTTTTATATAATAACATATGTATTACATGAAACAATATACCTAGATTTAAATGGATGATGAATAAATTAAAAAACACATATTTATTCTCATAAAAATATATTTTGTTCTTATAGTAACACACATTTGCCCATATGGTAACACAAATTGGGAGATAAATATATGTTACTATAAAAATAAATGTGTGTTACTATAAGATTAAATGTGTATTATTATATGTATAAATATTTATTTATAATATAATATTAAATTTATATTTTAATTTATATAATAATTAAAAAATTAAAATAAACTTAAAAGAAAAGATAAATGGAGATGGGGGTGGGGGTGGGGGTTGGGGGTACCGGGGGGGTTAAATGTTGCGTGAATTTGTTGGGAGGGGAGGGGAGGGGTGTGTGCCTGAGTTTGTTGGGTTGGGGACACGGAATTAGTATTACATGAATTTGGCGTGAGTCTGGGTCACGCGGGAAGGGGTGCGAGTGGGCCTCTTTTATTTTTTTTTCTATATTTAGTAATTTCTACGGTAGAAATTTCTACGTAAGTGTTGCTCTATAAAAAAATAGTGAAATGAGAAGATATATTTATAAGAAAAAAATATACCCATTACATAAAAAGGAAAAAAAAGTAATTAGTACACAAAAGAAATAATTAGAAAAACAAAAATAATGATACTGTTTCTAAAAATTTTAATTAAAAGATAACTAAAAAGAAACCAAAAATCTAATTTAAGAAAATGCAGAATGTTGTGGTGAAAAAATGGCTTGACCACTATGAAGAAGCCAAAAACTTAATTAAAGAAAATAAGAACTACGAATCAAAAAGATAGGCCACTATAAATTTTAATTAAAAAAAAAAAAAAAACCAATACAAATAGTGTTTTAAATTAAAAATATATAAATATAACATGATGATCTCAAAAGCTGTACTGGGTCCACATTCTCTCTATTCCTGCAAAAAAAGTATAATACCTTATGTGCCCCCATTGATTAAAAACCCAATGGTGAGAGTTTTTTGTTTACCACATCAGTAAAAAAACCCTCCCATTGGGGAGGGCCTAATAGTAATAATACGAAGAATTGAAATTTTGTTGCCAAATTCAACAAAAACCCTAAAATCCAAAATCATTGATTAGGCGATTATATACGAACTCTGACTAAAAATTAATTAAGTGTGAGTTTTAATTAATGAATAAGGTCTAAAATTATTGGGTGGCAAAACGAATAAAATATTAATTCTCGAAGCCCAAAATATTACCGTAAAATATTTGATTTTGATACCGAAACCCATATCAGCTGTAAAGGAAGGAAATGAAGTCAAGTCTTTCCCTAAAAACATATTTACATGTCCATGACAAAAATTTCAAAG
The DNA here is from genome assembly GCA_026898435.1 of Prunella vulgaris. Taxonomy (NCBI): domain Eukaryota; kingdom Viridiplantae; phylum Streptophyta; class Magnoliopsida; order Lamiales; family Lamiaceae; genus Prunella; species Prunella vulgaris. The sequence continues at coordinate 147,490 of JAPKLY010000083.1, read as the reverse complement.
GATACTATACCAACTCTCGACTTCTTCCCCCATTTTCCTCATCATAGCAGGCCTCCCTTCTCCCCTCCTTGTATATACGCTCTTGACACTTATGCATACATTTGGCAAAGAAACCTAAGAAAAAGATCAAGCAAAACCTTCCTCTCCTTCCTTGCAAAATCCTTTGGCCATTTCCAATTCAATGGGGAAATTTTTTTTCTTCTCCCATTTTTAACCATAAGGAGTCTCCATTCTCAAGTATCAAGCCATCTATGGAATTAAATTAAAGGTTGAAGCCATCTCCAAACAAAAATGAGCTCTTCATTTTCTTCTCCCTTTCAATTTCATGGAAATTCCATCTTCATCTTCTACTAAATTCTTGTTTTGTTTTACCTCAAACACAAGGATTTCTTTCAAGGAGTTCTCATTTTCTTCAAGTATTAAAATATTTAAGATCTAATAAGGCCCTCTAACTTTAGAAGACAAGACTATGATCAAGGTTGTAATTAAAACCCCCAACTCATAACATCTAATTTTTTTGCAAGCTTTGTGACATATATGTGTTGTTGTCTCACATGTTAGAAATCATGAAACCTTAGGATTTGTTTTACTTTTGAATGCTCAAACACATGCTAAATGAAGTCTTGAATGATGTGTATATAGGTGTTAAAATGTTAGTGGCTTGATAGTTGTGAAATGGGAAATGCAAGTGAAAGTGTATATACAAAACACACATTGTGAACAGTGATCCTAGCTTCTGTACAACCATTCGAATTCTGAATCTTATAAATTTATGAACATTCTTTATATGGTTAAAAACTAGATCAAGTAAGCTTTCATTGCCACTGGTTTGAGTATTTTTGGAGTTTACCTTAATAAGTTATTAATATTTAAAGAAAGTGTGATAAAATTCCCTTTATTTCTAAGTTTGTTGAACTTTTAATTGTTTTACTGATAGAGTACTTTCAGGATCAATATATTTTTTATTTACAACTGTTATAAGACAACATTTTCGTCAAAATTGTTGTCTAAAAGCAAAAATAATAGTTGTCTTTCAATGCATATTTTCTTTGATAAATAATGAGGGTCCACTTGATTTGGGGGTAATGATCAGGGTGAAGAATGAGAATGAATGAAGATTAATGAGGATTCATTCTCATTGATAGTATTTGGTACTCTCTCCGTCCCATATCTTTCTTATTCTTTTACGTGAGGAAGATATAATAAAAGTGGGAAGAATGAGTTGGGACGGAGGTAGTATTATTTATTATATATGAATGAAATCATAAAAATAAATTATATAATAGAGTAATCACTAACACACTAATTATTGCCTTTAATGATACCTATTATTATTTCTAGTTTAAATACATATCAAGGCCGTGAATTTATATGGTTGTGAATATATATTTATCATCATAATTTTGAAAAAAGATGTGTCAAAAGATAACGATTATCCAATCGTTGTTCTTCGACGTTGTAAATTGATTCTTTTGGGGGAAAATTCGCCAAGATACTGAGGTAACGAGACAAATGATTTAATTTTTATGTAATATCTTATATAATGTGATTGTATGTCTTATTTTGTTTGTTATTTAAGGATGTTTCATACAAAAAAAAAAAAAAGAAAAGAAAAAGTTGTTCATTAAGCAATAAATATATATGTATAATATGATATAATTTGCCTTTTTAATTTACTTACGGTGTGTTTGATAGGGCCTATAAATTTATATGGGTTAAATTTAGTATGGTGTAAAAATTGTATAGGGTAGATATGATAAAGTGGGATGAATTATAATATGGGTGTTTGATAGGGTGTATGGACTGTTTGAAAGTGATTTCTTAGTTTTTGAAAAAATGCCCACGATAGCTAATACAGGGGGGGTGGGCTGTACAAAATATGTAATAGGCTACAGTGATTTGGTTAGATAAGGCCATATAACTATAGCGGGCTGGGGTGTTTTTACTGGGCCTGACTTACATTTTGTAATGGTTATCAAACACACATTTAATATTATATAGAGTCTTTTTACAGGGGTTATATGACTTTTATATGGGCTATCAAACACACCCTTACATGATAATTTATATATTTATTTGATGTATTCTGTTACAAAAAATTAAATAGAAGGACATCATTAAAATATAATACTACCTCTGTTCAAATTTTTCTTTCCACTTTTATTATATTCTCCTCATAGAAATTAATAAAAGGAGAAAAAAACACTACAAAAAAGGGGAGAAGTAGTGAGGGATTTGAAGAGGAGAGAATGGTTAGAGAGGGGTTTAAAGAGGGAATAAGGCCATCGGAAAACTGGGCCTCGCCAGCAACTCCCTCGGCTCGCCCCTCGCTAATTGGCGAGGGCGGCCGCCGTTGGGCAATCGGCGAGGGTTATACGCTCGTAAAGGGGAGAGGGCCGCGCCGCCGGGGAAACGACAAGGGTAGACGCTGGTAAATGGGCGAGGGAGTACGCTCGTGATGTGGCAAGGGTTCGAACTCGTGACCTCTCGCATATGTGTAGGAGTGTTTTGCCATTTGGGCAAATGTTATTTCTTGTTCAATATTTCATTATAAATATATATATATATATATATATATACGATATATATTTCTTGTTCAATATTTCATCCATTCCGAGTTACTAGTCATGAATTCTATAAATGATTCAAGACCACTAAGAAATTCAGGAGATATCATGCTGTAAGCACCGAAAATTTGTTAAATTTTACGGTATATATTATGTAAATCACAATTTTGGAGATAAAAGATACAATAATATCTCCAAGATTTGAGAATATCTTTTCCTTATTCTCCGATTTGAGAATATCATTTTCTTGCTCTTCAAGTCACTGATCTCTTATAAATTAGAAACTCAGAATAGAGATTTAAGAGGTCAGATGAAATAAGTCACCACGACCCCATCTACTTCCTACTACCAAATTGTAGGTCAAATCCTTCCCCTACTATCAAATTGTAAGTCAGATGGAATAAGTCACCACGACCCCATCGACTCCATACTACCAAATTGTAGGTAAAATCTTTCCCCTACTATCAAATTGTAGGTCAAATCCGGAATAAGTAGTCAAGACCCTGGTACCACAAATCAAACTCATGTCCTTGGAGATAAGAATCAAGAGGTTCACGAGAGTTGTAACCCGCATCTTTTTAATAAAAATATGTTTACCATATTTTTCTCGCCTTTTTATGTATTTATTTTTAGGTGTTGAAATTATTGATTTACAAATTGGCACGCCCGATAGGACAATTCTCGCTCTTCATCTCCGCTCCTCAAGGATTATGATCGAAGAATTCAAACGGGGCATGTCAAATCACCTATTTGAATTTACATCAAGATTTCGAGACCAAGTTGCAGCAGTCATATGTCTCTACAACAGGTCTCGAGGGGGCATTTGTAAGCACTGAAAATTTGTTAAATTTTACGGTATATTTTATGTAAATCACAATTTTGGAGATATAATATCTCCAAGATTTGTGAATATCTTTTCCTTATTCTCCGATTTGAGAATATTATTTTCTTGCTCTTCAAATCACTGATCTCTTAATAAATAAGAGACTCAGAATAGAGATTTAAGAGGTCAGATGGAATAAGTCACCACGACCCCATCTACTTCCTACTACCAAATTGTAGGTCAAATCCTTCCCCTACTATCAAATTGTAGGTCAGATGGAATAAGTCACCACGACCCCATCTACTCCCTACTGCCAAATTGTAGGTCAAATCTTTCCCCTACTATCAAATTGTAGGTCAAATCCGGAATAAGTCGTCAAGATTCTGGTACCACAAATCAAACTCATGTCCTTGGAGATAGAAATCAAGAGATTCACGAGAGTTGTAACCCGCATCTTTTTAATAAAAATATGTTTACCATATTTTTCTCGCCTTTTTATGTATTTATTTTTAGGTGTTGAAATTATTGGTTTATACATGCCATTGATTGTTCTCGGACCATACATCCAAAGTCGACTTGAATAACTCATATCAATATGTTTCATATTAAATAACAATCAAAATTTAATTACATGCATTATGTGGATAGAATTTCATTAATTATTCGTTCCTATATAAATTCTAAGCAAATATTAATATTTTTTTTTAAAAAAATTCGATAAAGTTTCATTTAAATATATCATATCTCAATTAATCAATCAAGATCCTAGTGCATCCATTTCTGATTTAATTAATAATAATCAAATCGGAACACACAATCTAACAACAAACAATAACCAACAATTCATCAACCCAAACTCCGTCCATATATAATCATATCTAAATAAAATATTCCTAGATCGAATGTCGATCATCTAACATGTAAGAATATCGAACACAATTAAAGTTAACAATATACAATATGCATAATTAATTAATTTATAGTAAATAGTTAAAAATAAGGCGTACATACGGTAATGAGTAATCCTCCCAAAAGTGATGTCTTATGAAGCGCCCACGTAAATACCTACAATGTTGTAATTAATTAAAACGTATACATCAATATTATTTATGATAGTAGACAACTAATTAATATTATTTTCTACTAATAATAGTCATTAATTACAATTATTTTAATTAATATCCCTAACATATTAGTGTACATATAATAATTAATAATACAAAATTTAATTATACTAATTAAAACATAAATATATAAATTTTACATATAAATTAAGTATTATTAGCCACTAATTTAATTAATATAATTCAATTAATAGTACTAATGAAAATATTAACTAATTAAATATACAACTAATTAAATAATTAATTACTACTAATATAATAAAATAAATAATTAACATTAATAACCACTAATCACATAAACAAATAACTAATTATTTATACAAAATATATATATATATATATATATATATATACATATACACACAATAAAAATATATATACACACACAAATAATATATATATATACACATAAAATGTACAAAATTTAACCGACTAAATCGAATAAAATTACCGTAAAAATGTAATTAACCACAAGAGGATCAAAGCCCGACCGCTGGAAGTTCTTTTTCCAGCAGCAGGATGGAGGTAGAGCCAGCGGCGATTTTGGGGGAAAAATAAGGGCACAGCCAATTCTGTCTGCCTGTGTATATATATACACTTTTGCGAGGGCCCACCGTCGCTAACGGGCGAGGACAACATACTCGCGAGCTGGCGAGGGTTCGACCATCGTCTCGGTCGAATTTTAAAATTTGGCGAGGGAAAATCGCTCGCAAGGCGGCGAGGGTTTAATCGCTCACAAACCGGCGAGGGTTCGACCCTCGGCTCGGTCCGTTTCATAGGCTAGCGAGGAAATTCGCTCGCTAAGTCAGCGAGTGTTCGATCCCTTGCGAGTACGCGAGGGTTTTGCACTCGCAAATTATGTTATACCCTTGTTAATTAAAGAAGTTTTTTTGTTCCCTCGTCCCGCCCCTCTTTAAATTATATATTTTTTTCCCCTCGCTAAAATCCTCTTTAACTTTATTTATTAAAGAGGGATCCCAATCCCCTCACTAACTCCCCTCTTTATTTTATTATTATTTTGTAGTGGAGATACAAAGAGGGTGTATAATTCTCTTAAATTAATAAATAAATAACAATCATCTAATAATAAATTTCTCTTAAAAAACAAATAAAGTAGAAAAGATGGAGTACAAATTTACCTGTTATTACCCAAAAGCATTAGGAACCACAAACATAGATACACGAATCTTTTTTAATTTATGCTACTTAATCTCACTTAGCTACTCCACTTAATTTGATAAACTCTTCTACTCCATTGACCACTTCAGAGCAAGAGTGCAGAAGTCAGAAATCGGTAATGTGACGTTTTCTTGTAGCCTAGCGTCCACCTATTTTTTTTAAACAGAGAAAAATACAAATTTAGGGGCGCCTAAACCCAAAAATGTCCAGAATTATCGATTTTGCAGAAATCGAATAGGCAAGTGATCACCTAGCACCTAGGTGCCGCCTAGGCTGATTTCTGCATCACTGCTTCAGAGTCTTCTTTAAAATACACTTCATTCTGATATCTTTCTTCCTTTCTCAATATCGAGATTCGAGAATGTTAACTAATCCATATAAAAGAACATGATATACTCTTGCAGAAGTTTGTTGTGATACTTAAAAATTTTGAGAATCACAAAAAATAAAAAAAAAATAATTTTTTAAAATAATTACAAATCATGATCACTTATAATACACTATTTTCCAAGAGGAACACAAAAAAATCATGTTACAAAGAAGGTCAAAAAATGAACCCCGCTATAAAAAGTGGTACACGCGACAAGACATAACACATGACATCAACTTTTCATTTTGAATTCATTTTTTTTCTTTTTATATTTCTTTTTTTCCAGAAATCAATATTATATATTTTATTTTTTATTTTTTTATTAATTTAGCAGATTAATTTTTTTGTAAAATTATTAATATTTTATTAATATTATTTTATAAAGATTTATATTTTTTTGTTTTTTCTGGCCTGAATCTATATTTTTTATTTTTTCGATGGTCTTAAAATCTCAATTCAATAGTTACGTTCACATATGGAATTTATTGATTCTACATACAAACATATATCCAAAATTTTGATCCTGAATAGCAATAATTTACTTTTGCATATCAATAAAAAAAATCTGCATATATAGTAAAAATATATGCATATCACACCCAAAATTCAATTACAATTATTACAAATTTTAACTACATTAATCTAAACCTGCAAAAAAAAAAAATTCAAAACTATAGACTTTAAACCCTAAATTCAATACATTTAACTACAATAATTTTAAACCCAAAATGCAACAGATTTAATTACATTATTTTAAAACCCAAAATGCAACAGATTTAAACTCAAAAAATTGAACCTACAGATTTAAACCTAATATCTAAACCCAAAAAATAAAAAATTACAAAACTAAACTCTAAATTAGAAGGGTGGACGCTGACAACCACAGACGTCTTCAGGCGGACGCGGCTGCAGAGGACGATTGTGGATTATGGGGGAGAAGAGGGGTGGCGCATATCGGGTGATTTAGGAGGCCCAATGGACGGAGGGAGAGGGCAGATGAGTGGCAACGATGAGGAGGAGGCGCCACTGTATAAAGTTACAGCATTAGGAGCATTTATGAAATGGAAGGGGGCGTGGCAAGAGACGCCGTCTTCAGATCGGGACTTGAGCGATGAGACATCGGGGCTTGGGGTGACGGGGGATGCGACCTTGCTTCTTCTTTCAGATCGTACGGTGGTGTCTCAGACTTAGGGCGGTGATCGGGGGCGCGTCTGACGGTGACCGAACGGTCGTCGCCTTTAGGGATAGAGAGAATCGGGGTGGAGGTGGAGAGAGAAATGGAAGGTTTTTTATTTTGAATCTGTGAAATGGAAGGGGTGGGGGTTGCTGACGTTTTTAATGGGGTGGAGACTGGAGAGAGAGGGTAGAGAGAGAAAGTGTAAGTTTTTTATTTTGAATCTGTGAAATGGAAGGGGGTGGGGATTTCAGACGTTTTTAATGGGGATGGAGTTCCATTTTGACCCTATTTGTAACATGAGATTTTTTGAGTTCCTATATGCAATAATACTATTATAAATGATCTTATATGTAATTTACCCTGATTTTTTTATATTATCATACATAAGTTTAATAAGATCATTTTATACAAAATTTTACACTTTTCTTTGCAATTTGAAGAACCCTTGTGGTGGCCAATCAAATGTTAACTCTTATGTACTTTCGGGAGATGGAGATAGAGGTGGATGTGGAGACGGAGCCAGAGGCGAAGATGGAAAAACAGATGAAATAAGTCTACCTGCACAAACTCAAAAAAGTTAATGGTGCTAAATGTAGCACAGAGAAGAGGTTTGATTTGGAAAATAGTAAAATTTTAATTAAATAATATAAATGCAAATTTAATTTAAAATAATACTCCCTTTGTTCCAGAGAAATTCATCTCCAAAATTTTACGTTTTTTAAGAAAAATATATTTTTAAATAAAATAGTGACATATGGTAAATATGTGAATAGTTATGTGTATGGGCACGTAAATTTATTTTTTCTTTTTTAATAGTGTGCAAATTTGTGTGAGACATCAAAATAAAAATTTTTTTGCAAATTCTTGTACGACAGAGGGTGTAATTATACGAAAATATATAAATACTCCTCAAATATTTATAAGAAAAGTTTGCAATATTCTCATTTGGCAATGAAGATATTGCATAATTCTTGCATTCGGATGGACCGACATCTTTATTCCTAGCTGTGAATAGTATCCTGCTTCCATTTCCATTATCCGGGAGAGATTATTGATAAACGGAGTTTTTCTATGAGTTAATACATGTCATTTATCTAAATAGTATGTTCTTTACAGATTAAAAAGATGTGATATAATGAATTCTTGAAGAATAGCATAAGAAGTGTTATTTTGAGTATTTTCAGGTAAAAACGAGCATTAATAGTGAGTGCAAAATAATTTAAAGCCATGTTAATTGAAGCTCATCGGAATGGGGGTTGCAACGAATTAAGAATTGAGTAAATCAGAGTTCGAAAATACAAGTTATGGATAAAACCGTGAAGAGCTACGAAAATCAAAGAAAATTAATTATCTTAGTACAATACAAGCAGCTGTTAGTACAAGCATCTGAGCAGCCGTGTTTTTCTGCAAGTTTATTTATGGATGGTTGGATTCACAAGTGGAGATATATTAATTATCAAAGTATTCCTAATCAGCCAAATAAGGATACATTATCACAAGCCCAAACAATAAAAGCTTTGCGTACGTGATTTATTAATAGATATTGAGATATACTTTGCTTTGGAAAATAAGATTTCTTGCGCCAAAATTTAAGGATTTGAAGTTATCAAATCACAGGGAAATCAAATTAGAAGAGATACGAGGAATATCCCCACAAATAAAATTTGGCATCTAACCTTATGGAGGGATACACGAGAGATCATTAATAAAAGGAGAGTGGAAGGCACATATCAATGGCAGAAGGTACATATCAAGAGAGGAGAAGAGAAGAGCAGTAGAGCACGAAGCAAGAACAGAGGAGAAAGAATTGAAGCTCCACACCAATAAATCAGTCTATCATTTTATTTTATTTTATTTTATATATGAATTTTCTAGCTAAACTCTTTTGAGATTCAAGGGCATGAAACTAGTTTAGAGATTTTCGTTATACGATTGGTTTTTATATTTAATTTGTGTTCCAATAATTGTTATGACATCCTTTTATACTGTGATTCAATTATTAAGTACACATAATTGAATTGTTTGATGAATTATTTGAGCCCGAGAGGGATATCATGTTGTTTAGATAGTAGGATTGCTTGATTTGTTTATTTTACTTGATTGACGAAATCATAAGTCCTATAATCTTCTCTTTCATTAGTAATATTTTCTCATATTACTCTTTGTTGTTTGAATAGAATTTAGAATAATTAAAGTTTAGTTTTGATTAGATTTATTTTTCATATTGAATTAATTAAAACCAATTAATCAATTTGTGATTGTCTAGATAAAGATTTGGTTAGAAAGGTTGTGGTACTCACTTATTCTAGTCCTTGTGGATATGATACTTGTGCTCGCCTATATACTTTAAGTTACGTCGTACACTTGCAGTTAAGAAAAAAATATTAGCAAATAAGTTTTTGGCGCTGTTGACGGGGACTAGCAAATACAATGATATTGTGGTTAATAACCTATTTTTACTCTAGATTTTTTTAAACTGCATTTTATTATCTTTGATTTAAGTCTTACAATTTCGTGTCTTGACTTTGTTTATTGAATTTCATGATAGTTTATGAACACATGCTCAAGTAGAAGAAATCTTGAAGTTGGATCTTGGGATTGGAGCCACGTGTCGTCATAATAATCGGGTTTATAGGAATTTGCTTGGAGAGATAAAGGACAACCAGAATACCAATGAGAACACTAATATTGTACCACCAAATGGCTAAAACCCATTGGAGCCTATCCAGAAACTTGCACCATCAGGAGTAGATCAATGACCGATAAATGATTATATTAGACTAGTTGGTAGGAGATTTGATGGAGTGATACATCACCCACCAATTAATGCAAATAATTTGAACTAAAAGTTCTGTTAATTTAGATGGCACAACAAAATCAGTTTGGGGGATTTCCCTCAAAGATTCGAACGCACACTTAGAGCATGTAGTGGAAGTCGTGGGAACGGTTAAGTACATTGGTGTCCCGGAAGAAGCAATTCGTCTTCGCTTGTTTCCATTTTCTCTTAAAGATAAGGCAAAGCACTGATATCATTCTCAATTACCGAACTGTATAACTACTTGGGATGATATGGTACAAAGATTCTTGATAAAATTTATCCCATCAGTAAAAACATTGAGGTTAAAAGGAGAGATAACTCAGTTTATGTAGCAAGATGAAGAACCTCGCTATGATGCTTGGGATCATTTTAAAGAGTTGTTGAGGAAATGCCCTCAACATGGATTTCAACTGGAACAACAAATTTGTTATTTCTACTCCAGAATGGAACCGCGAACAAGAACTATAGTAGATTCATCCGCCGGTGGATCACTTCTTTCTAAAAGACCGGATGAAATGGCCCTAAATAACTATCAGTGGACTTCAGAAAGGAGAGATATCAAGAAATTAGTTGTAGTAAATGGAACAGATGTGCTCAAGAAACTCACATCTCAAATACACACATTAAGCACTCAAATGGAGAGCCTCTTGGCCGAAAAGGCGGGTCAAGCTTCAATAGATCAAGACATATCAGAAGAAGCATAATATGTGGGAAATCAAGGGAATTGAAACTTTCGAAATTATCAAAAGATTCCTCAAAATCAATACCATCCAAACTTAAGAAACCATGTGAATTTCTCGTATTCTAACACAAGAAATACTCTGCACCCCCCTCCAAATTTCAATGTCACGAATGGAGTGATCGATGAACCAAAAAATCTAAGCATGGAGGAGATGTTCACATCCTTTGTGGAAAAAATAAAGAATTTCATGGGTGAAACAAGGAGTAGAATCTCAAAAGTGGAATCTAATATGGATCACTTTGGAAGTTCTGTAGGGGTTTAGATTAAGACTCTTGAGACTCAAATCGGGCAGTTTGCTTCAAAAATTAGAGGTCAATATAAAAAAGGTCAATTTCCATCCAATATTGAAATCAATCCAAAGGAACAATGCAAAGTAATTAATATAAGAAGGGGAACAAGTTACGAGGGTCTGAATATGCTAATAGAAGAGAAGGAAGTGGAACAGCCTAAAGACCATAGTGATAAGATGACTCGGGTGAACGAAAAGACAAAGGAAATTACGAATGATGAAGCAATAATTGCAAATTCGGGAGATGTACCGAAAAGTTTAGTTCCCCTACCATTTCTGCAAAGATTTCCAAAGAAAAGGTTGGATAAGCAATTTGCAAAATTCCTTGATATCCTAAAGAAAATTCATAAACATCCCGTTTGTAGAAGCATTGGAGCAAATGCCTAATTATGAAAAGTTCTTAAAGGATGTAATGTCCAAGAAGAGAAAAATGTTTGAGTTTGAGACCATAAACTTGACGGAAGACTGCAATGCTATAATCCAAAAGAAATTACCCCAAAAATTGAAAGATCCAGAGAGCTTTACAATTTCTTGCAATATTGGTGAAACACACTTTCAACGATCTCTTTGTGATTTAGGAGAAAGTCTAAATCTCATGCCTTATAGCATCTTCAAGGCACTTGGGTTAGACCAAATAAGGCAAACGACCATTAGTTTACAATTAGCGGACTGAACATTAACATACCCGAAAGATTTCGTGGAGGATGTCTTGGTCAAAGTTAATAAAATAAATTTTTCGGTAGATTTCGTTGTGATAGACATGGAATAGGATGAATCAACAACTCTTATTTAGGAAGACTGTTTTAGCTACGAGAGGAGAATTGATTGATGTACGAAAGGGAGAGTTGGTTTTAAGAGTAAATGATGAGCAAGTGTTAATTGATATCTACAAAGCAATTAGATTTCATGATAATGATGGGATTAAAGAATGTCATGCAATTGACATAGTACAAGTTTGCATAAAAGATAAAGTCATGCATATGAGGCCGGATGATCCACTTGAATATTGCATAAGTAAATCTATCATTTCTTACAAAAGAATTTTCATTTATTGATCTGGATAGTATTGATAAAATTAATTGTGTATTTTCTCAAAATTCACTACAGGAAATTTCAAGAAGAAGCCACAATATGTGGATAAATACAAGGAAATTAAGAGCTCTTAAAGAAAAGCATGGGTCAAGTGAATCTGTTAAGCAAATAATATTTACAAATTCTACCACAGAAAAAGAAGTAAATGAATATCAAATACCAAGCAAAGATAAGGAATCTGAACTAAAACCACTTCCAAAGCATTTAACGTATCCATATCTTGAACAAGGTGACAAGTTTCCTGTTATTGTGTGATACCCGAGTTTTTCACTACTCATTGACCAATATACTTCATGTGTTGCATGTATTTTATTTACTTATATGCTAATTGCTTGAATATATTTCATATTTTGTGTGCATTTAAATTATTTATGTGTTAATTTGTATTATCTTAAAAATATTTTATGCATTATGTGCACTTTAATTATTATCATGATCTTTATTATTTGAGTATATTTTATATTAATATTCATGTGTTATTTGTAATGTTGTGTTAATTCTTTTACTTTTAAATGTTAAATTATTTATTGAGTTGACATATGTCTTTATTTGTTTATTAATGAGAATTTTTTTATTTAATTTATTTGAGACTCTAGTGGGATATAAATATGTTGTGCAATTATTTTAGTATTAATGGTGTAAATTAAGTATAGATAATTTGAGGATTAGTTGTAGTAAGAAAGTAAAATAAATAGAATATGTAGATTAATAATATAGTATAAACATATAAATAAAATAATTAAATAAATTATATATATATAATATTATCAATATAATATATATATATATAGATAGATAGACGGCTGGTATTTACTACTTAGTAAGTAAGTAATAATAATATATATATAACTATACATAATAACTAAACAACTATAGTTTTAGATTAAAAAAAAAAAAAAGATAAAATAAGATTTAAGATAGGCGGCAGACTGCTTAAGGCGGTGGGAATTTAGGTGTATAACCCAATCCTCTTCATATTATTATATCTTCCGGAAGACTGAGAGAGACTTCACGAAAGATAGCTCGAGAGAGAAAGAAAGGCCGAGGAAAAAAGAAGAAAAGAAAAGAAAAGAAAAAGAGAAAGAGAGAATTTAAGCGGTATACACCAAAGCCGTAATTCTGGTGCATAAGATTTAGTAATATTTTTATAACTTAAGGGTAAATTTGAGTAGAATTAATTATTTAGTAGATTTGAATAATATTAATTTGTAAATTAATTGTTATTAGATACGATTTGGGAAGGCGCTAGGGTGCTTTTAGGGTTTAATTTATTGGCGTTTTGCGAATTTGAGGTAAGTAGAAATTCATTTGCAACTACAATGCATAAACATATTATTTTATGATTTATTTATGTGTGAGTGATAATATGTGAATTTAAGTGGATTGTAATATGTGAATTACATTCTGCGATTATATGAAATGTGCTAGCGAGCTATATATTTGATGTGGAATGAGCCTGTGAGCTCTATATGTTATTTGGAATGAGCTTGTGAACTCTATATGTTAAGTTGAATGAGTCTGTGAGCTCTATGTGATGCAGAATGAGCATGTGAGCTTTATATGTAATATTGAAGGAGTCGATGGGCTCTATAATTTGTATGAGTTGAATATGTGCAATATGTTGCATTGCATCACATTAAACATGCATATCATGCATTGAAATGAAATTAATTAGTTTAAAAAGTGGCCATTGATTATACACTGAGGGCGGAAAAGACGACCTGGGAACGAGCAACCTAGGAAAACCTAGCGTAGGCTACCTGGTGTGGGCCAACGCCTTATTTGATTATATTTTGGGTGTTTCCGTGGGGTGACTTCTGGAGGGGACATGGGATCATGTTTGGTGATGGATCTCATTGGTCCACAGAGGGTAGATCCCTGGATTCACTGACATGGGTCGGCGTGGTGGGATTACTTCTTGGTGGACATAGGGGCGTGTGAGATCCGAACCCATGTTGGGCCACAAGAGGATGGACCTCACGTTGGGATATATATATTGGCCACTTGATTATGTGTACATTGAGCTCTTTCTGGTGTATGACAGAGTGTCTAGGGACCCGCTCGAATATTTCATAATAAATTGGTGATTTCAAAAGAGTGTGCATGGGGAGGTTTTCAAAAGAATCACATTATCATGCATAATTTCTGCTTACTAGAATTTATAAATCTCATATAGTTTATGCATTGTAGGTAATCTTGATGATATGTGATCTGGTGATGAAACTGGAGTAGCTGCGGCGCTTTTGCAGGCTTTTTGAGTTGCTGTGTACATAAATGATGACCCGCGGGCAGGATCGTGGCTTGTTTTGCTTCCGTTGTTGCATATTTTTATTATTTTGGGATATGTATTATATAATATGTAATGATGTTGGTTTGAAAGTTAACAGTTTACTGGTTTGTGGAAATCTTATTTATAAATATAACAGGTTGCTGGGTTGTGATAATATTATACTGCTGGAAAAAGAAAAAAATTGTAGCCGACTTTCTGGTTGTGTTCTATTTGTAGTTGTGTTTAATTGGTATGAGTGAATGAGGTTGTGTCGGAGTGGTATCAGAGCACAATTTGTTTCCTGTAGACTGTCTATGTACACGAGCTCAGAACTTGCGGGTTATTTAAATTTTATTCATATTACGTGTACTATGAATTACGTTTTCCCCGGAAATTGAGTTCGATAATGTATCGTTAGTTCCTGAATGAGTATATTATGAATGACAATTACTTTCACGGTTACGAGATCTTTTGTGTCTAAAAAATTATGTATGGATGAAGAACAATATGTTGTAGAATGATCCCTACTACATTACTTCTGCATAACGCTACTGTTGCTAAGATGCAATTGTTTGATCGCCACTACTGAGGTGCTGACTGCAGCAGTGTGCTCGTGAGCGTGAGTGATCGTGTATGTGTATTGACGTACAGTACATGTGTGGTAGTCATGGTACTTGTGGATTTAGGTTGGTGTTAAAAGTTTGGAGGAAAGTAGTAATAAGTGTCTTATATATGGTGCACTGTGAATAATACACATGATATATGAATTAGGTACATAGACTGAAGGCTTTAATAGACTAGAGACAAGTTGTTCCTCATTCTTGCGTCATGTGATAAGTGCTGTTACTTTGTGTTAATACATTACTTATACGAGGATTAATGTTACTAGAGTAAATTACATGATGATCTGTGAAGGAAGAAAATTCGTTTGTCACCTGTAAAATCTCTATCATTGTCAATTTTTTTTGTTATTTGATATATAGCTATGACAAAAAATTATTTAGACGAGAATTTAATATATACTTTTATTTAGACGATGTACAGTCCAAATGACAAAAAAATACATTTAATTACAACAAACTCATAGTGCTCATATCTCGTACTAAATACATTTAATATATAGCTATCATTTTCAATTTTTTTATTATTTGATATATAGCTATGACAAAAAAATTATTTAGACGATAATTTAATATATAGCTATGACAAAAAATTATATACCTAAATAAAAGTATATATTCATAAGAAAGAAAAAAATAAAAATAAATAGACAACGAAAAAAGACAACAATTACTTGTACATGTTGTCTTTAGATGAATCAAATATTATATTTTAATTGAAAAATATAAATATATTATTTTTTCAATTAGACAACATAAGATGACAACATGAGCTAGCAACCGTAGTCTATTAGCGAAAAATTATGCTAATAGACAACGAAAAAAGACAATGTACATCCACATCCGTTGTCTATTAGCGTAAATTCTCGCTAATAGACAACGGTTAAACAAATACACAACGTATTTTATATTATAGACAACGAATTTTAAAATATCCATTGTCTATTTCAAGTTGTTGATTTGCATTTTTGTAGTTGTGATAGAGTTCAAAGTGGGTGATCAGGTATTTCTGAAAGTTTCTCCAATGAAAAGGATAATGCAATTCGAAAAGAAAGTCCTAGATATGTTTGCCCATTTCCTATCATAGAAAGAATTGATGAAGTTGCTTACAGACTTGATTTGACTGCATCCATATCCCAAATACATAATGTGTTTCATGTATCTACATTGAGAAAGTATATTACGAATCCATCACATGTTTTGAAAAGCGAACCCACAGAGCTGAAACCATATCTGAGTTATGAAGAAGTTCCAGTGGAGATTCTCTTGCCTGAAGTGAAACAATTCAGAAATAAAGAAATTTCACTAGTCAAAGTACTATGGAGAAATCAGTCAGTAGAAGAAGCCACTTAGGAAAGAGAAGATAAGATGTGATCCAAGTATCCAGAACTCTTCAAATAAGGGAAATTTCGAGGACGAAATTTTTATAAGGAGGGGAGGATATGATATCCGAGTTTCTCACTACTCATTGGCCAATATACTTCATGTTGTGCATTTTATTTACTTATATGATAATTGCTTGAATATATTTCATGTTTTGTATGCATTTAAATTATTTATGTGTTAATTTATATTATCTTAAAAATTTTTTTTGCATTATGTGCACTTTAATTATTATCATGATCCTTATTATTTAAGTATATTTTATATTATTCATATGTTATTTGTAATGTTGTGCTAATTATTTTACTTTTAGATGTTAAATTATTTATTGAGTTGGCACATGTCTTTATTTGTTTATTAATGAGAAAGTTCTTGTTTAATTTATTAAAGACTATAGTGAGATATAAATATGTTGTGCAAATTATTTGAGTATTAGTGGTGTAAATTAAATATAAATAAATTGAGGATTAGTTGTAGTAAGAAAGTAAAATAAATAGAATAATTGAATTAATAATATAATATATAAATATAAATAAAATAATTAAAAAAATTATATTTATATATATATATATATATATATATATAGGTAGATGGCTGGTACTCACTACTTAGTAATAAGTAATAATAATATATATATACATAATAACTAAACAACTATAGTTTTAGAGTAAAAAAAAAAAAGATAAGATTTAAGATACGCGGCAGACTACTTAAGCCGGTGTGAATTTAGGTGTATAACCCAATCCTCTTCATATTATTATATCTTCCGGAAGACTGAGACAGACTTCGCGAGAGATAGCTCGAGAGAGAAAGAAAGACCGAGGAAAAAAAAGAAAAGAAAGAGAAAGAGAAAGAGAGAATTTAAGCGGTATCGATAAAAGCGTAATTCAGGTAATTCTAATGCATAAGATTTAGTAGTATTTTTATTAGTTTGGGGGAAGTTTGAGTAGAATTAATTATTTAGTAGATTTGAATAATATTTATAAATTAATTGTTATTAGATACGATTCGGGAAGACGCTATAGTGCTTTAGGGGCTTAATTTATAAGAGTTTTGTGGATTTGAGATAAGTAGAAATTCATTTGCAACTACAATGCATAAACATATTATTTTATGATTTATTTATGTGTGAGTGATAATATGTGAATTTTAGTGGGTTGTAATATGTGAATTATATTCTGCGATTATATGAAATGTGCTTGCGAGCTATATATTTGATGTGAAATGAGTCTGTGAGCTCTATATGTTATGTGGAATGAGCCTGTAAACTCTATATGTTAAGTTGAATGAGCCTGTGAGCTCTATGTGATGCGGAATGAGCATGAGAGTTCTATATGTGATATTGAAGGAGTCGATGGGCTCTATAATTGGTATAAGTTGAATATGTGCAATATGTTGCTATGCATCACATTAAACATGCATATCATGAATTGAAATGAAATTAATGGGTTTAAAGAGTGGCCACTGATTATACACCGAGGGCGGAAGAGGCGAGTTGGGAAGGAGCGATCTAGGGAAACCTAGCGTAGGCTACCTGGTGTGGGGGAATACCTTATTTGATTATATTTTGGGTGTTTCCGTGGGGGGACTTCTGGAGGGGACAGGAGATCATGTTTGGTGATGTATCTCATTGGTCCGGAGGGTAGATCCCTGGAATCACTGACATGAGTCGGCGTGGTGGGATTACTTCTTGTAGGACATGGGGGCGTCTGTGAGATTCGAACCCTGGTTGGGCCATAAGGGGGTGGACCTCACGTCAAGATACATATATTTGCCACTTGATTATGTGTACATTGATCTCTTTCCGGTGTATGACAGTGTGTCTAAGGGCCCTGACGAGTATTTCATAAATAAATTGGTGATTTAAAAAAGGTGTGCATGGAGAGGTTTTCAAAAGAATTACATTATCATGCATAATTTCTGCTTACTGGGATTTATAAATCTCATATAGTTTATGCATTGTAAGTAATCCTGATGATATGTGATCTGGTGATGAAATTAGAGTAGCTGTGGCGCTTTTGTAGGCTTTTTGAGTTGCTGTGTACATAGATGACGACCTGCGGGCAGGACCGTGGCTTGTTTTGCTTCCGTTGTTGCGTATTTTGATTATTTATGGATATGTATTATATAATATGTAATGGTGTTGGTTTGAAAGTTTACAGTTTACTAGTTTATGGAAATCTTGTTTATGAATATAAAAGGTTGCTGGGTTGTGATAATATTATATTGTTGGAAAAAAATATAGTCGGTTTTCAGGTTGTGTTTTATTTATACTTGTGTTTAATTGGTATGAGTGAGTGGGGTCGTGTCATATTGTTTCTGCTTATCTCTTTGATGAAGAATTAGATAATTTACTTAGGATAATTAGAGCACATAAATATGCAATTTGTTGGAGTATCTCTAATTTAAAAGGAATAAGTCCATATATTTGTATGCATAAAATTAGATTAGAAGATTCTTATAAACCAACTGCTCAAAATTAAAGAAGACTCAATCCTACAATGCAAGAAGTGGTTAGGAAAGAAGTTTTGAAACGGTTAAAGTTTCGAAAAGGGGAGGAATGACGGTAATTACAAATGATAATAATGAGACTATAGCTATTTGAACCATAATCGGTTGGCAAGTTTGTATTGATTATCATTTGTTAAATGCCGCCACTCGTAAGGATCATTTTTCTTTATCTTTTTTAGATCAGATGTTAGACCGATTTGCTGGTCATAAGTTTCATTGTTTTCTTGATGGCTATTCGGGATATAATCAGATCTTGATTGCCCCGGAAGACCAAAATAAAACAACATTCACATGCCCGTATCGTAGTTTTGCTTTTCGTAGGATGCCATTACGCAATGCACCTGCTACTTTCAAGGGAGTATGCTGACAATATTTCATGGAATGATTGAAAGAATAATGGAAGTATTAATTTATGGATGATTTTTCAGTTTTTGGTTCTTCATTTGATCATTGTTTACATAACCTCACTTTAGTCTTGCAGCGACGTGAAGAGACAAATCTATTTTTTAATTTGGAGAAATGTCACTTTATGGTACGAAAATAGTCTTAGGGCATCGAGTTTCTATACCAGGATTAGAGTTGGATAGATCAAAGATAGCTGCAATCAGAAAACTTCCACTACCAAAATGTAAAAGATGTTAGAAATTTTTTAACCCACGCCGGATTTTATAGATGTTTCATTAAAGATTTTTCTAATATAACTAAACCTATATGCTATCTTTTAGAAAAGGAAACAAAATTTGATTCTAATGATGATTGTGTGCAGGCATTTGAAATTATGAAGAAAGCAGTAACTAGTTCTCCAATTCTAGTTACACTGGATTGGCCTCAACCTTTTGAACTTATGTGTGATGCAAGCAACTATACGGTGGGAGTGGCTTTGGGACAAAAGAGAGAGAGAAGCTATTTAGTGTTATCTATTATGGGAAGGGGATTCTCTCCTATACAGGATGGGCCTGTGTAGAAGGAGAACCATTTGATCACACACACCCGTGTGGGTATGTGCATATGTATGTGTGATCCAACGGTCCCCCTTTGCACAGGACCCTCCTGTATAGGAGGGGATCCGAATCCATCTATTATGCTAGCAAAATTACACACTACTGAAAAAGAAATGCTTGCAGTAGTTTATGCTTTTCATAAATTTCGCTCTTATTTAATCATAACTAAAACTATTGTGTTTACTGATCATACAATAATTCGATATTTGTTCGAAAAGAAAGAAGCGAAACCGAGACTTATTCGATGGGTGCTTCTATTATAAAAATTTGATGTTGAAATACATGATCGAAAGAGGTGTGAAAATGTAATAGCAGATCATTTATCTCGCATTGAACATATAGAAGAAGAAAACAAGCCCATCAAGGAAAGCTTTCCTGATGAACAAGTCATGATAAGTAAAGTGAAATTTCAGTGGTATGCTGATTTTGTTAATTACATGGCTAATGGAGTAACACCACCAGATTAAATTCCTATCAAAAGAAAAAAATTCTTCCATGATGTTACATTCTACATGTGGGAAGACCCATTTCTCCATAAATGATGTGCGGATTCAATGATATGAATATGTGTTCTACAAGAAGAATGGATGAGGATTATCTTCCATTGTCATTCATCACCAAGTCGGGGTCACTTTGGAGCCAATAGAACAGCATCAGAGATTTTACAAAGTGGTTTTTATTGGCCGTCTATTTATAATGATTGTCATATATTTATAATGCAATGCAACAATTTTCATGGAAATATTTTAAAGAGGAATGAAATGCCACTCAAGCCAATTATTGAAGTTCAACTTTTTGACGTTTGGGGAATAGACTTCATGGGACCTTTTCCATCCTCACATGGATTCCTCTACATCTTGTTAGCAATTGATTATGTCTCCTGATAGATTGAGGCTATTCCAACTATGATGAATGATTCTAAAGTAGTACCGAAATTTCTAAGAAAGAATATTTTTACAACGTTTGGTACTCCTTGAGCTCTTATTAGTATGGGGGTTCTCATTTTTTCAATAAGTGGATGAATCATTTATTAGAGAAGTATGGAGTAAAAGCATCAAGTAACCACAACTTACCATCCATAAAAAAATGGACAAATCGAGTTGACGAATTGAGAAGTGAAGCAAGTCTTAGAGAAAATAGTAGGAGCAAATAGAAAAGATTGGTCGGTAAAGCTTGACGATGCACTTTGGGCGTATAGAATAGATTATAAAACTCCATTAGGAGTATCACCATATCAAATAGTTTTTGGAAAGTCTTGCCACTTGCCAGTTGAATTGGAACACAAGGCAAAGTTAAACTTAGACTTTCAAGCTGCAAGCAAAAAGAGGATGTTGATGCTTAATGAACTTGAGGAGTTTAGAAATGAAGTGTACGAAAGTTCTAAGATTAATATGGAGTGAACCAAGAGGTTTCATGATAAGATGATCAAGAAGAGAGAGTTTGTTATAGATGAACAAGTTTTCTTATTCAACTCAAGATTGAAATTGTTCGCGGAAAAACTCAAGTTAAAATGGTCTGGTCCATTTATAATCAAAATTATTACTACCACTGGGGTTGTTCAGTTACTAGCACAAGATTGTAGCAAATTTATGGTTAATGTACAAAGAATTAAGCGATATTATAGATGGAACAAAAGAAGCAAGAAGTGATCGATGTGTACACGTTCAAACCGTAAAATGATTGAAGTTGTCTGGCTGAAGACATAAACCTTAGCGCTCATTGGGAGACAACCCAGTGCTTTTAAATTTATTTTAATTTCTTTAATTGTTTTAATTTATTTGCAATTTGATTGTCTCAAATTTTTATTTTGCAGGAGCCTTCAGTTTTAAGAAGTGACTAGAGGAATATATAGATGCTTGTAAACAATATTTCACTTGAATCTTAGCGTATAGAATACTAGAAATCAGCTTGAGAGATAAAATAGGGTATATATGATAAAACATGGGTTAGTTAAGAAACAAAAGTGATAAAAGACAGCACAAGAATCCAGAGAAAATATTTCTTTATAAGAAACATATAACTGCTACATTGTTCTCTAACTCTATTAGCATATTGAATCCAGGGAGTAAACTAACAAGGTAGGCACTCTGCAAATTCTACTAATTTTCATTTGAGAGGAAGAAAAAGGTATAATCGGGTTACACGGTTTTGCAGTAAAAGACTTTAGAAATCATCTTGCATTGAGAGTTTAATATAAGGGTTGTTTTATAGGGTCAAATGGATCATGAATCTACAGAGATAGAACCCGAAGTGCTCGGATGGGTAGAAATAAAATTGATAAAGAAAAATGTCGTGTCCATTATATACGAGATCTATTTTGAAGAAGATATGATCAAATTTGATGTTTAACTCTCAAGCCAACTCTTTATCCCGATTGTGGTGGATTATGGGAGCGAAGAGGGACGGCTCATCGAACGGAGGGAGGGGGCAGACGTTGGGCAACAGCGAGGAGGATTACCTGGTGCATGAGGCGCCGCCGTATAGAACTACAGCGTGAGGCATATGTGAAATGAAAAGGGGCATAGGTGAGAGATCGGAGCATGGGCGAAAGACACCGTCTTCAGATCAGGGCTTGGGCGACAGGCAATGCAACCATGCTTTTTCTTCCAAATCGTACGTTGGCGGGTTGGCTTGGGGTGGCCGGTGTTGACGGTAATCGATAGCTGTCGCCGTGAGGAGGAGAGAGAGAGAGAGAGAGAGAGAGAGAGAGAGAGAGAGAGAGAGAGAGAGAGAGAGCTAGAGAGAAAATCAGGGGGGTTGGGGGTAGAGAGAGAGAGTAGAGTGAAGAGAGAGAAAGAGTATGTTTTTATTTTGAATATGTGAAATTGAAGGGGGTGGGGATTTCAGACGTTTTTAATAGAGGTGGGCTGAGGTCCCATTTTGACCCTATTTGTAACATGAGATTTTTTTAGTTCCTATATGCAATAATACTATTACAAGTGAACTTATATGTTATTTACCCTAATTTTTTATATCATCGTACACTAGCATAAATCTCGTGTATTACGCAGATTTTGAAGTTATTATATTATTATATATTATAAAATTCAATATAAAATTAATTTAATTATTAATAATTGATTATTTTTTATTTAATTATTTAATAAAATTTAATATTAAATCATTAAAATTATTAACATTTCTTACTAAATGTTATTGGAAAAAAACTATAGTTGGAATGACAAAAATATTTTTTGATGAAATAAGTGATAAATGACTGGGTCTTGAGTACGTGCAATATTGATTCAAAAAGCAAAAATCTAAAAATTCGTGGGTCAACAGGGTCAAAATAATAAAATTTGAGGGTCTTGATCGAATCGGGTCAGATCTGTGCAATTTTTAAATTTCAAGATTTTCACTCTCAATTGGTGTTACTATATGAGCAAATCTATGTTATTATAATGCCAAATGTGTGCTACTGTAAGAATAAATATTGTTTTTTTATATATATTCATTTGTTTTTGTAGAAACAAAATTTTTAGGGGGAACCACAATAAAGGACACTTTTCTACCCTTAATTAAAGGTAGAGACAAATTACTTTTGGCATTACAAACAAGACCAAAAATTAACTCTACTTAACTCCCTTAATTCCACTTATGATTCTCACAATATCGTGTCGAGCTATTACCTACCTATGCATAAGTTATGGAGTGAAAGGTGGGAAAAACTAGTTGTGCGACTAGTCAGAGTGCATCCTCCCCAAGCCTTATTATATTTCAATGATTTCAAATATATAGAATCACCATTTTCAGAGCTTCATAACCCCCCTCGTAGGAATACCTATAAGAATAACGTTTTAGTGAAGCTCCGCTGCAGGAATCAAACAAATACGAGCAGGTATTCTGTTGATCTTTATCGATGGTCGACTTTGATAACTATTATAGTGTGTGAGGGTAGTTCCCCAAATTACTATACGTAAACCCTAAAACTAATTGCAGTCGTCAAAAAATTGTAAATAACGGACGCCGTGTGTTTGATCAGAGAGATGACAATTGTTGAGCCGCATCATACACACATAACACAATTTTTTGAAAGCTTCCTTTTGCGTTCATCCGTGTTTATTATGGTTTGTGTTGTGTGTAGGTATGCGCAGGGGAAGAGACTAGAATTGGAGACAGAGGAATCATATGGTGAGGAACAAAAATATGTGGATTCCAGGATGGATAATAGGGCTAGACAAAACTTAAAGCAATTCGGTAAGAAGAAGGAAAGTTTGATGAAAGCTTTGGTATGCTATTGCAGTAGTTTGTGCACATTTTGTATGTTTAGTAATAATGTTGTTAAAATTGGTATGCATATTATAGTTTGAATGGTATTGTAGTGTGTAGATTAGACTATGTTGTTGTATATGTGGACCCCCAGACCACCCGTTATGGCTAATTTAAATGTCTTAGTGATAAACAAGACAATAACTTTATAATCAAAATAGGTGTGTGTGGTCCTTAGTGGGATTGCCTGTAAGTAAGAATTTGTCCGTAAGTAGAAAATGTAACTGGTAGTGGTTGATCTTTGTTATTGGATTAATTGTGCAATATATGAACAAGTACTATGAAGTTGGGTGAGTGGGAAGTCAGATGCTCTACTCGTGTGGCAATTATTAGCTAGATACAAATGGATCACATGTGGGATGAATTTATGGTAAAAATAGTATAAACGGTGCATAAGGATGTAAATATGCCAATATGACTCCTCGATATACCACTAAATCATTTAATAGGTAACATAATGTAAGATGCTAATTCTATTTTGATAGCAGTACTTGGCATTGATATATGAATTAAATGGCTTCGCATTATATGTTGGGTGTGCTGATAACGTGGATTGATGTAAGTATTGCTGGTGAGGTCGAGAACTCATTACACAGTTTATGGTATGCATGTTTCAATGTTCCAGTAAGAAATGCAGCGGGGAATCAATTTGGGCCAGTTTAAAAAAAAAAAAAACTAATTAGGTAGACCATATGCCAAAGAGTAATGTCTGGTTTCATAATTAGACAAGTGCGGTTGGTGGGATATAATCCTAGTTAGTAGAACATGTGTTTGTGTGCTACGACATTTTATTGTATGAATATATACATGTATATATATATATATATATGAATATAAAATGCCTAGACTAGTATGATATGTTGTATAGATTGATACTATCGGTATGAAAGTACCGAATAGTATGATTTTTTCTACAGATCAAGACATGACTGGTGTAATCTGTGTTACAATTATGGACACAAGATGCGAACGTGGCAGAGTAGGCATAATGTGCACAAAGGTATAGTAATATACATTGGAGCTATTTGTTTAGCTTGCGTTACATTGTATTAAATGTGTTACATAAGGTAGTTGTAACATGTAAATCTAATGTCGTGTACAACTTACTCCAAATACAATGGTTTTGTTATTTATTCATGTGAGCATTAACAATTAATAGATATGATCTCATAAATAACAGTCACCTACAATCCTTTCTGACATAGGAAAAACAGTTGTCATGATAAGAAATAAGACCTCCGATGAGGGTTTGTTCTTAATTAAGAAGCTATGAAGTATACCTAGCATACCTGGACACATAAAACTCGAAACACTGACAAACCATAGAATTAATCATATAATGGTAGATGCGAATTTCCAATGCAAGTTCAAACCATGTCTAGGCATCCCAAATTATTTTTGTATGGTTATAGTGTAATTCATATTTATTGCTTTTGGAGCTTACTATGGAACGACATTATATGTCATGAATGATTCGATGATGCTCTTATATATAGGAAAGTTATCGCTATGTGATGATATGTAAACATAATTAAGCAGATAAACTACATGTCCTTGCATTCACCAATTTGATAATGAGACAGGCAAAGGTAGTGAAACAAACGCCTAGAGGGTATTTTGTCATTTGTAATACTAAAATTTAAATAATATGTATGTGCATAACTATATATATATATATATATATATATATATATATATATATGTATATGTATATACATTCAGTGTTATATATAGGTATGATATGATCTATAGTTGATAATGTTCCACAAATGAAACCTGAACAAACTGATTTGTATGTAGTGTGAGATCTGATAATGATCTATTTTCCAGATATGGATACTAGACTTGGGCATTGAAAAAGTAAAAAAGAATGTGCATAGAGGTATGTCACTATAAGTTGGTCGTAGGAGTGCTCTTTATGTAGCGTATTAGTTGTTTATGTCTATAGATCTGAAATCTCAAATCTTGTTTGGATATACCGTGATGAAAAATGATTTGAATGTTTTTCCAGTAGTAGTAAACATAGACATCTCTAACAAGAATTCTTAAAAAAAATCATACAAATTCATTTCATATACAAAAAAAGCAGTCATGATGCAAACTAGTGAGTCATCAGATGAAGGTTAGTGCCCAATAGAGAAGCTCCATTATAGGAGTAACTAGAATAAAAAATAGAATACTTAATAAAGTAGCACACTTAATAGGAAGTAACTTCATGACGACAAAAAAAAGTACAGATAACATGCAGGGGCGTTCGTCGGGGCAAACAAAAGAGAAATTGTGGAAGAGAGCGTAGATATGAATCATTGTCTGAAAGTGGAAAATCCACTCGTAACAGAGTTGTGTGTCAAATAAATGAAGTATATTGGATAAAATTGATTACATGATTTATGTGACAATTTAATGTATATCTCCATGTATACATGTATAGGTTGATTTTGTTGTCATAATTCTGAATAATGTGTTTAAGATCTACAAAAATGGACCTCAGTTGCTTATTAAAAAGGAAACAAAGCAACATCGGAGGTTTGTCCGCAGCAAGGCGAAAGCTCGGTTGATTCTGGTATTGTGTTGTGATTATGGAAAAGGAATTCAAGAGATCCAATCCAATAATATGAAAAAAAGATATTTTCGGCAAATGATTTGGGAGAATACAGAAAGAAGATTGTGGAGTGGTTCATAGATCCTATTTTAGTTGATTTTGATGGTAGATAACTAGATACAATAGCATACTTTTATCTATCCAGTTATTGAATGTATTTTTGTGGCTGAGATTGATATCTAACCTTCAATTCTTGTTTCGATGGACTACGTATGACTATTATTTTGACTGAATGCTAGTTTGAGTAACTAATACTAGCTGTTAAGTAGCTTGTGTACTAATGCAGATATCAGATACTTGTGCTTATTAATTATCATAAGTAATTAATGGAGCAAACATTGCAAGCCACCTATGTGAGTTTTTTTATTAGCTTTAGTCATGATGATCTAAGGTTCGATGTAGGGTATAATGAACTATTTTTTCAGTGGGTAGGCTGCGGTGCAAGACACAATTACATGTAAAAAAAAGTATGTGGAAATCAGCTATACAGACTTATAGTATAATGCACTAATCATAAATTAAAGTATAGTTAATTATACCAAAGACATTATGTTAAGTATTTGCAGAATAATTTTATAAACAGTAGTATAATTGACCAAAGCGACAAAGTACAATAGGTCATTATACTATTTCTTTGCGTGATGTACTATGCGTGTGTTAAATTTATTTAATATAATAATGCTTTATTATTAGAAGAATGTTGATTATTGTTTTGTGTAAGTTGTGTTGGTAAATCTTGCCATCAAAGAAGTAAAAATTCAATTCATTGGTGTTGTTTTAAAAAAAAATTGAAAATTGCTATTAAGTAGATAAATTATTGTGTCAAACTCATGCGATGAAAAACGAATATTCGATGAGCACCAAAATAATTGCAAAATATTAACCATATATGGTACAAAGTAAAGGAAATAAATTGGTTATTAAAGAAAAATCTTCATAAAATAGAATCACCTTCCTATATATAAATGTTATTAGATCATGAAGTTACTGATTAGGTTCATAATTGCATCATTTTGCATCCATTTTGATATGGTTTTGATTAGTTTATGTTCATATTTGACCCTAATATGCTATACTTTGAGCTATTGACCCCTTGTTGGCAAGAAAGTTGTGTTTATAGGAAAAATGAAGCAAAAAGGTGAAGAGACGAGCAAGTTTGATAAATTTCAAATTTATTAAATCAATCGAAATGATGCAAATGATATATCATGTGAAAGAGCTTGAAAAGAGGGTCGCAACACAAAAAGGTAGATGAATGTCCATTATGGGACATGAGCTTAAGGATGAACTAAGCTTTCTGATAGCTCCTTGAGAGTTACGTACCCAAGTGTAGGTTGATTTCAAGTAATAAAATTTCTCGGGAGACCGAGTGTCGAACCACAGGGAGATTTGGAAGAAAAAGATATTATCTAGTTGAGAGGTTTAAATAAAGTAACAAAATACTAGAGCTTCGGGATTCCACTTTAGATAAAAATACTAGAGTTATGATCTTGGTTATCTTTGATAACTCAATCGAAATCTAACAATCAAGTGATTTCAATCGGAAGATATAACTTTGAGCACATATAATACTTTTGAAAAGTACCTTTAGAAATTCGAACAAGTTTATAAAATCAATAGGTGATATGTAAAACTAAGCATTTGTTGTGCCAATAAGTCTACAACAAATCAAAGTAATGACACATCAAAACCTCTCTTAAAAACTCTTCAAATGACTAAAGGATTAAAACTTTGAAAATCTTTATTGAATAACCAAGAACATTACTAATACTTTACTAAAGCTTCATCCCTAACTCTAGTAAAATATTTAGCTACTCATACTAATACAATAAGAACTCATATTTCTAAGAGAGATACTAGACTAAGATAGAAGGATTACAAGGAAAATGGGATGCCTTCAAGGGTTGCTAAAGGGCTCTTTATATAGGCCTCCAAATAGTGAATCATGGAGACTTTAGCAACCAATTCACGTGCCCTGTAAACATCAGTAATTTAATTGCCCTTTCTGTCTGAATTTCATCTTGACTTCTAAATGAAAGTTGTAGGCCGTTGGATTAGCTTTCCAAGGAGTCTAAGATCTCCAAAATTGGATCTCTAGATTGTGAGTTATGACCATAATAGTGGAGTTGGTAAAACTTGATTGTTTTTTCTCCGCGAATTATGGTGGTCTATTGAAAAACAGATATCTCAGCTTGCACAAAATCAACGCCTTTAATATTTCTACTGTGTCTTGATGAATTTCTTGGCTAACCAATGGATTTGGTCTTGTGTAAATTGGACTTTTGTGTGAATTATGGTGAATTATTTCCCAACATGTGTACTGAGATGGTGGAATTCTGAAGCCCTGCATTGATTGTCATTTTGACCATTGAAGCCGGAACTTTTGACACTTAAGCCCTGAAGACAAGTTGTAGAGAAACGAATTAGTGATCAAATACAACTGGAATTGGTTCAATTGGTTTAGTGAGGCTCCAGATACTGTGCAAATACGAAAATATGTTTTGAGTCCAAACGTTGGACAGAATTGGAGTCTTCACTTTTGAGTACAAATACAATCCAAACATGTAAAATTGGATCACTAAAGTGTCTTAAGTATTTAGTACATTGTCTTAGGTGTTCAATATCATAAAATTTGGATAAATATAACTCCGCTTAAGACCTCAACAATATACAATAGACATAATGGTTAGGTTGAATTATACATATGCTTCTTATTTAAATAGAAAACATAAATACTTATAACTAATTAGAAAGTGTGAAATTATATATAAATACGCTAAACAATACATTATAGTACACAAAATAATACACAAAATAGGTAAAATACATGCATACTTAAATGCTAATCACTTTCTAAACCCTTAGACTCTTCTACTTGTGCTTTAATTGATAATGTTTATTGTGAATTCATCTTGCCTATTGAATTGATTGATTATAAGATTGAATTGAGGATCCTCTTAAACATCTTTGATAGTAGGAAATGGGGGTGGATTGGTGTGAAGAGAAATGAGGAGAAAATTGCATGTGCATATAGGTATAAATTGAAAAGGAAAATAGGGGTAAGGGGTAGAAATCCTACATGTTTCCTTGATCATGATGCCTTGATCATGATATATATCATTGGCCATTTAGCTAACATTGGTGTCGTCCGGCTAGGGGACGTTAAATCCAAGCGTTAGATGGGAGGCAACCCATCCCTAAAAAAAGTGTTGCTTATCTTGTTGTTTGCTTTGTAGTTAGACATTTTGGATTGTTTGAATTGTGTGCTTTTTGTAGGAATTGAAAGCTAAGGGGTATGTTTTGGTTTTTATGATCATTGATTTGAGGTAGTGTGTTCTCATACTTTAGTTGGTGCACTTGATTTATCATAGTTTGGGGGTGTTGCCTCTTGGTATATATGGTTGTTTCTTGGTTTAGTTGGGCTTGATTTTGCTTTTATTGGTCATTGATTCATTGCAAATCCTATTTTAATCACTCTTTTGCCAAACCTTTAGGATCCTTGATTCGAAAAAGTTTGGGGGGGGTGTGTGTTCGTTCTTCAAATTTTTAATTTGCAATGACATTTAATGAGAATATTGAGCTTAGAAAGATGTGTTGAGCTCACTTGGCCAAGAAGAAAATTTTTATGAGATTGGCAATTTATTCTCCATTTCTTGAGCCCGACTCAAGGTATGGTTTTATACGTATCTCTCCCTATTTGCTTCAATTCCTATATTTAGTTTGCTTGATTTTAGATTGCTATTTTGAGCTTAATTGAGATTCTTGAGTATTTGGTTTGATTTGAGCATTGCATGATCTTTTCATAACTACTTTGCCAAACTTTTTAGATCTATGATCCAAAAAAGTTTGGGGGGGGGGGTGTCTTAGTTCTTCAAAAAAGTTTTAGAACAATTTTAGTGTTTCTTTGATGCTTTAGATCTTGTGCTAGATGGATGACTTATTTTTTCTTGATATAGATGCCAATTGTTGCTAGCTTTGAGTAGTGATGCATGAGATATGCTTATGATTGTGTGGATGATGTTGGTAGTATATGATTAGGTGTAGTGGATTTATCTCTTGATTCATGTCTTGTTTATGGTGTTATTGATTCTATGATTCTTGATATATTGATGATGTGAGCATTTTTTATATGATATGAGTCTTGATCACCTATACCCGTGAGGTTTGAGCCTTTTTTATGCCGTTTCAATCTTGAACGGATGATATTTTCTTTGATGTGAGATCCACACATGTGCATTTTACTCTAGCACTTGGCTTGGGTCTTGTTCGAGACTACACTAGATGATGAGTTTGCATGATATGATTTGAGGTCATCTTTGATATATATTGAGCCACTTTGCCCTATGAGCCTACCATTGATGTTATGATCCATTGTTTACCATTTTGAGCCTTTAAACCTTTTCTTTGGCCAACCATACTGTAAGCCATACTTCCTTCGTTTTTGGAACTCTCTTGTCCCTATGATTAGTAGAGTGAAAAGAAGGAAGGAAGGTGGTGAGATGATGAAGAACTTGGTGGCTAAAGTGGAAAGAAATTCTAGTTGCATAGATGTGAAAAGAATGTGCAAGTGCAAGTGTTAGCAAAGCTATGAAAAAGGTTGATTCATAAGTGTTGTGAGTATGCTCATAAACTTGCAAAAAGGGAAGCGAAAATGCTTTTGAAAAAGAGTTGATTAGAAAAGTGCATGAAGACTGAGTGCTAATTGCATGAAGATGTGAATGATCTTTACTTTGATTCCTTCTATGCTTTACTAATCATACTTAGTCACTATATCCATATATTCCCTTCCCTACCAAAGAGCCAACACTACAACCTTGATAAAGTCCTCAATGATGTGTGAACAAGTTACTAATAAGTGGTGGAGAATTTGAGACTCATGCCAAGCCTATGGTAGTAGATGTACTTTGTTTGATGATTGAGAGAGCCTCATGCACTTGAGACTTGAGCTAAACACTTCCTTGTGAGGATCTTGACTCATTGACTTGATATTTTGCTCATTGATTCTTTGTTGATGGTGTATTAGATGATATTATATTCTTATACTTGCATGACATTGAGTGATACTTCCATGGCATTTGATAGTGTGCTCGATGCTTCATTGATACAATTATTCCCCTATCTTATCGCTTCGTTGCTCGAGGTCGTGCAACAATCTAGTTTGGGGGTGTGATTAGGGTCATAATTGCATCATTTTGCAATCATTTTGATATGGTTTTGATGAGTTTATATTCATATTTGACCCTAATATGCTATACTTTGTGCTATTGACCCCTTGTTGGCAAGAAAGTTGTGTTTATAGGAAAAATGAAGCAAAAAGGTGAAGAGACGAGCAAGTTTGATAAATCTCAGATTTATTAAATCAATCCAAATGGTGCAAATGATATACCATGTAAAAGAGCTTGAAGAGAGGGTGGCAACGCAAAAAGAATCGAGTCAATCGAAGTTCTAGAGCTCAAGATATGAAGAAAACGAGGAAGTCAAAAATTGGACGTCACGAACCTGTCTGGCCAGGAAGGCCATGATCGAGTGCCTTCATGCTTGTGGTCGAGCGCCGACTCTCTGACTCGAGCGCTTAAGCAGTGCGCGACGAAGCGCGCGCGGCGTGCTCAAGCGCCTTCACATTTTTCTTGCTCATTAAGGGTATCTTCGTCATTTTGTGCGTTAAATGAAGGGCACTTTGGTCTAAGCATTGTGGGCACTATAAATACCTCAAGGATCAGATTTTCAAGCATTCCCTCATTATTCCATTTTCTTAGATTAGTTTAGAGAGAGAATTAGGTTGTTACCATTTAGATTAGAAGTTGATTCTTACTTATTTCTTCGTACGGTTCGGTTTATGTTTTTGAGTTGTGGATCAAGACTTAACATTTGGAGGTTTGTAGCTTGTATTTCCATTCATCTACATTTGGTAAGTTTACATTCAATTCTATTGTTTTAGATCTTAATAATGTTGTTTAGATTCTTAATTGTTAATTTCCATTCCCAATTAGCCATGGGCTAATCTCTAGTTGTATTGGTGTAAGATCATTATGATGTAATTTAGTGTTCTATTAATCATATGCATGAATTAGTGATCTTATTGGATTAGTTCTCTAATTTGATGAATTGTATGAATGCTTGATATGTTCAATTAGATAATTTAAGCCTATATGAGTTAGCAACAAATTAGAATTGAGCTTATTCATAGAATCTCTTAGTTGAATTTTGTGCACACCAAGTGTTTGATTAATTGCTTTTATGACCAATGAGAATTGCGTAGAAGCTAAGACCTCTCAATTAGAGTATTGGGTGTTGTTAGAGAGATTTAGACACTTGATAGAGCCCTTTAGCTTGTGTTGTTAGAGAGATCTAGACACTAGTTAAAGTCCTTAGCTCAATTAAGACATCAAGTGGCCTTTTGCATGCTAGGATAGATAGGCACTAGGTGAACCATAGTAGGATTACACTAATGCACACACATCTCACTTGCTCATCTTTCTAAGATGATAGTTAGATTTTACTTTGTTTTGTTGAAGTAGATAGAATCCAAGACTTTTCTTGCTTTCTCTAGCTATTAACCTTTGTAGACATTCAATGCTTGCTTGATATCTCATTGTTTCCATGAGTTCTATATTTTTATAACTTGGTCACCTTGCCACGTACACTTGCGTGTGAGCACGATATTTGCAAACAGTTACATACGGAAATCCAAAGCAAAAAAAATATCACTTACACACACAAACAAAGCCAAATAAAGACGTTCCACTGCAGTGCTAGCCAAACAAAGCTAATACATATTATATAACAAATTAGATAACATAATCAGAGTTCATATACAAAATTTGAGTTCACCAACTCAAGCATTCAAAAGGCCAAAAAAGTGGTGGTTACACTTATCACCCCCAGTGCAAAATAAAAACCCATAACACACCACTGGTTGTTATAGATCTTTCCAGGATTGATCAAGTGTAGCAACTACTCACTAAGCTTCCAACATATTATGTGGTGAAGGCTGGACAAAAGGGAACACAGTGCACAATTCCTCCTCCCATGTTGGAGCGAGCACAATTGCATAGATTTGATCTACTATATCATACTCAACGAATTTTCCCCATGGTTCGATCCGAAGTAATATAATCTGGTCATTGCATTTGAAAATACGCAATGGTTGTATGTCCAATATGATTTCTTTGTTTGAAAATGGATATCCCGGTGCAAAGTGAAGACAAATCCATGAACTTGGATTGTTTTATTCCTCAAGTATCCATAACTCGTACCCTTCAAACTGCACACAAATGTTGGAAAATATAAACAGTTTTTTTTTTTATCATGTAGACAACCTATTTCTCCAAAAGTTTGAAGCCCAGTAGCATCATTTGGGAGTGTGATTATAGCATATGTTTCATCCCTGCAATAGATCGTAGCAATGTTCCTAAAAGGAAACCTCTGTGATACCAACCAGTTGAGGCTGCCAACAACAAAAATGCCTGGACTTGACACAGGGTTGTCGAATGGGAAGTCCCTAACTCTCCTCCACATTTTCTAAATAATTCCACATAATAACCACTTTGGATGCAAAATGTGTAAAATTTGAACCACCATCAACTTTCAGGACTCGGGTCTCACCATCAAACGCGATGAAGATAAATTCTTCAAAATCCATCTATGCTGCGAAAAAATATATAATCGTCGAATAAAAATTAGCCTAGCATGCCTACCATCCATTAATAACTGGAAATAATATTACTAAAACTGGGAACCCCACTAGCACATGAAGGTAAAAGATATTACCATATCTAAGGAAATTAGACACAAAAACCTAATCTAGATAAAGAATATAATTACTTCCTAATAATGAACCCATGAGTCAACCCCTCTCTGTAGATATAAACTCGGATATATGTTAGAATAGATAAATTCACTGAACAAAACTGGAGCTAAAAGGTTAGATCCTCAATTTTGCAATAATCACATATCTTATAAAAACAACACATTCTATAGAAATCCCCCTTGAAAATATATTTAACATTCTTATAACTAATGTTTTACCTTGATGAAGCAGTAACATAATAAGCAAGGCCACTATAGGGATTGACTGACCATTATACTCTGATTCTTTCCATGTGTGCAACAAGTTGACCAAGAAATTTTCACCATATTTCTGGTACAGCAACTGTATGAAGGCATTTTAGGTCAATTACACGTGTTCAATAGAGATAACTATCAAAACTTTGAATATCAGATGGGTGCTGCGGGTTACCTTGGAAATAAAGTAAAGATTTGATACAAGAGCAGACTAGAGAATAATAGGCATATTAGATATATAGAAAATCTTAATCCGGTAGGAACCCTGTTGAGCCGCCCCCAACATCGAAATCCATGGAAGCCTTCCCCACCTCTGAAATTGACCGTCGTCACGCCCTAAACCACCACAAGAAGCCGTCGTGTGCCCTCCTCCATCACCGCCGTTCACCTCACCTCCCCTCTCCCCCAACGAAGAAAACCCCTCGCTATCCACCTCACCCCCCCCTCCGCCGTTGCTTGAACCACTACACCATCCCTCCATCGAACTGCCCCATTCTATTGTTAAAAAACCCTACACTCCACTCAATAAGCCACCATCACTGAATTCAAACCTTTGAAAATCGAAGCTTACCGTCGCCAGAACCTGAAGAAATACGTTGGTCTGAAAACCCTCCTCAATCCTAGATTGATGAGAATCCCACAATTCTGGTATCAAAATAATCGCCAAAATAGAATTAACTTGAAATGAAACTAAATCTGATGAAATTTAAAAAACTCAGACATCATAAATTTGAATTTTGAATTGTGCATTTATTGTTTGTACGAATTCTGCTAGAAACAAGAAATCCTAGATTACCTATGGTTCTTCCCCTTTCCAATTTGCATTTAATGTTGTAAGTGTTTACTGAGATATATAGTATAATTAGTATATATATTAAATTTTTAATAAATAACTTAATTATTGTGATTAGTAATAATATGGCCTTCTTTGTAATTGGATATAAAATTGGTCTTGAATGCACTTAGGCCTATAAAAATGTCCATAGATGTGATTTTTCTAACCTTTTAATACTATGTAAGAGCAATATGTTACTATAAGAAAAAATATTAGTTTTTCATAAATATTTATTAAATTTTATAGAAATATTGTTCTTTAAGATGTAGTAACACACTTTTTGTCTTACAGCAACACACATATGTTAATGTAGTATATATTTTGGGATTGCCGAGACATAATAACATATATAAGATATTATTATATTAACAACATATTATCAACATAAAAATCAATAAAAATTGAAAAATAAATTAAGAAACACATATTTGTTCTTCTAAGGGTGTGTTTTGTTTGATTGACTAAATAGTCAATCCCCCTAACACAAGACTATTCGTGCCAAAACATGCATATTTTGGCAGGAATAGTCCTGTGTTAGGGAGATTGACTATTTAGTCCATCAAACCAAACACACCCTAAAAATACATATTATCCTTATAGTTACTCTAAAAGTACAAAAAGTTAATTTTTTAAGATATAGTAACACACATTTTGCCTTACAGTAACACACATATGTTCATGTAGTATACATTATGGGACTGTCGAGATATAGTAACACATGTAAGATATTATTACATTAACAACATATTATCATTATAAAATCAATAAAAAATAAAAAATAAATTAAGAAACACATATTCGTTCTTGTACAAATACATATTATTCTTATAGTTACTTTAAAAGTCAAAATTAAAATTTTTGAGATGTACTAACACACATTTTGTCTTAGAGTAACACACATATGTTCATGTAATATACATTCTGGGACTGCTGAGATAGTAAAACATGTAAGGTATTATTATAAAAACATGTTATCAACATAAAACCAATAAAAAATGTAAAATAAATTAAGCAACACATATTTTTTCTTGTAAAAATACATATTATCCTTATATAGTTACTTTAAAAGTATAAAAAATTAATTTTTAAGATGTAGTAATACACATTTTGTCTTACAGTAGTAACACACATATGTTCATGTAGTATACATTTTGGTAATTCCGAGATATACTATCACATGTAAGGTATTATTACATTAATAACATAATATCAACATAAAATTAATAAGAAAAATGAAAAACACATATTTGTTCTTGTAAAAATACATATTATCCTTATAGTTACTTTAAAAGTACAAAAAATTAAAATTTTAAAATGTAATAACACACATTTTGCCTTATAGTATCACATATATGTTTATTTAATATACATTCTGGGACTGCCGAGATTTTCTTTTGAAATTTTTATTTGACCCGGTAAGGATCCACAAATTTTTATCTGGTTATATTGCACGGTGTGCAATATTGTATTTAAGAATTTGCGGTGATAAATTATATGGTAATAATTAAGACTATTTAAGGAATAAAAAAATATTAACAATATTTTGAGTAATTAATATTTTGATTGTGGTTAATCCTTTCGGTCAATCTTTCTACATATTAAAAATAAACTAATTATTAAAATGACATAATATTTTGTCATGTATATTTTTAACCAAACACAACATTGTACATCATAAATTGAATCATCAAACTCATATATAAATATAGAATAATTCTACAAACAATAAATATGTAAAACGTAAGATTAATGAAATATGTGAATACATATTTTTATTCTACAATTTCAATGTCATCTTGACATGTGCACTCAAGTACATTCTATAAGCGACACTTAAGCAAAACAAATATAAAGTTGACACCTAAGCAACACAAACTCCCTATTAATATATAAGAAGATAAGTTTAATAAGACCATTTCAAACAAAATTTTACACTTTCCTTTGCAATTTGAAGAACCCTTACTGTGGCCAAATTTCAAATTTTAACTCTTATTCACTTTCAGAAGAGGGAGATAGAGCTGAATGTGGAGACGGAGCCAGAGATGGAGATGGAAATGCAGATGAAATAAGTCTACCTGCACAAACTCAAAAAAGTTAATGATGAGAAAGAGGTTTGATTTGAAAAATAGTAAAATTTTCATATTTAAATAATATAAATGCAAATTTAATTTAAAGTAATACTTTTTTGTTCCTGAGAAATTTCACCTCTAAAATTTCACATTTAAATTTTATTATTATTTTTAAATAAAATAGTGACATATGATAAATATGTGAATAGTTATGTGAATGTGCACATAAATTGATATTTCCATTTTTAATAAAATACAAATTTGTATGAATATCAAAATAAGAAAAATTTGCAAATTATTGTACGATAGTAGGAGTAATTATATTTAAGAATTTAAACACACCCCAAACATTTAACTACATAATCTGAACCCTTTTTCTGCACATTTATTCAAAACTTGCTCATAAAGTATATAAACTAAATAAGAATTAAATTGGTCAGGCTAGATGATTCACCAGCAAAAACACCTATAATTAGCTCATGCAACAATCATCCAACGGTATAACAGAATCATAAAATGTGAACTGAATCATTGTTAACAAAGTATTACCGTTAAGGAGGACCGGGAGGTCTTCATCTTCCGAGTCCTTTTTTTCTTGTTTTATTTGTATAGCAGACTCCACCAGTGACTCTGCGCATTGCCCTTTGATCTCAATCATCTCCAGCGTTGCAATTTCTCCAATTCTACATGGTATCTCCTGCAGATTCTCGCAATCACTCAAAACCAATCGTCGAAGAGCTGGAAGTCCGCTAGAGTCGACGTCCCACTCGAGGAGACCCTCCAGGCGATCCAGTTTCAAGAATCTGAGCTTCTGGAATTCACCCTCTCCAGTTTCCCACTTCTCTCCTTCGAAACCCGTCATTCCTAGTTTGAGAACCTCCAGATATTCCAACTTTCCAATCACTGACATCTTCTCCCATGGCAAGTTCTGCTTGCCATACAGACTCAGCTTCCTCAAGTTTGAGGGGAAGCTAAACTCCGTCACTCCAGGTCCGTACAACTGAAGCTTAAGTGATTGAAGACGAGACAGAAAGCAGAGGTCCAAACGGGAAGTGCATCCAAGTTTGTAAAAGCATTTGAGTTTGCGAAGATTGGACGAGCATTTCAACATCTCCTCATCCTTGAGCTTCCTTATACTAATAGTTGAAAGGCACTCCAGATTGTTTGGTTGGAAGCCATTGCAGTTTCTTCCGTATCTGGCGCAAACTGCAATAAGGTGCCTCAACTTGGTCATTCTTAGAATGGGTGGGGGTATGTACACTACCTCCTGTATCTGCACCTCAAGGTATTCCAAGTTCACAAGGAAGCCTATTGATTCAGGTAAATCTCTAATAACCAAATATCGCAAGTTAACCAGACATTCGAAGCCAGTTAGATAGTCGGAAATGTAATCGAAATGCAAGACTCTCAGTGATCTCATTCTGCCAATATAAAACTGCACCATCTTAGCCTCCACATGCAAAGAACGGACATGGTGGCTATAGCTCCAAGTTGTATAAAATCTAGAGTCTAGAGTGCGGTGGTACGGCTTCTCGTACACTAATGAGATGCTGTAAAATGAATACGAGAAATTAAACACAAAAGATAGGCCAGACAACTGAAAATGAAGGGAGGGAAATGCAAGATTCACATCTGTGAGCTCGCTCCAAGAAGATGGAATGACGAGCTTTCAGAGCGGAAGTCCAGCGACTTGGCCCAAGATATACAACGTTGGAGTGCTTGCTGATGGTGGAGGCCATTTTCGTATATTGAGAAGATACTACAAAAAGAGAACAGAGAGAACGTGACTTCACGGTGACTAGAAATGCATGGGAGAAATTAGAGTAAACTTACTTGCTCTCCTCGTTCCTTAGGAAGTTTTCCTCTTCACATAACATAAAGCATAAATCATGGAATAAATCATGAAGCATACATGTTTTAGCTCCACCATCCCATCTTCTTTTGGCAACAATTACCAAGTTCTTATCAATAAGCTCCATTAAATATTCTTCAGCAACCTCCCCTGCACTCTTGCCCTGCTCCTTGTGTACGAATCCTTCTGCCATCCACAGCCTCTTCAGCTTTCCAACCGGGACTTCTTTGACTTTTGGAAATGCTCTAAAGTAAAGGAAGCAACGCTTCAAATGCTCTGGTAGATGCTTGTAACTCAGTTCCAATATTTGCATCACTGAATCGTCTCCATCACCACCACTAATATACGAGGATAAATTTCCTCTTACCTCTTTCCATGCATATATGTCCTTGTCCATAGCAGAAAGAACTCCGGCAATAACAACAATCACAAGTGGCAGTCCCCAGCAATCTGCTGCAATTTTCTTTCCTATCTCAATCAATTTATGAGGGCCTTTATCATTGCCAAACACCTTCTTCTCCATTAACTCCCAACTTTCCTCATTTGACAACGAAGACAGTGCATAGTTGTTGCATTCGGATGGACCGACATCTTCATTCCTGGTAGTGAACAGTATCCTGCTTCCATTTCCATTATCCGGGAGACATCCCACCAAATCATCCCACAACTTTGAATCCCACACATCATCCATCACAATCAGGTATCTTCTTCCGTATAGCTTGTTATGAATCTCAACACCTAAACTTACTGAATTCATTGTCAAGACGCTTTCTTTATTAAACGCGCTGTTTATCTGAATCAATACGTCGGCCAGTATGTTTTGGCTTTGGGAAACAACACACCATGAGTTGATGTCAAAATGAGCACTAACTGAAGGATGATTGAACAGTTTCTTTGCTAAAGTAGTCTTACCAAGTCCTGGCATCCCAAAGATTGAAATGTATTGCAGTCTCTTTTCTCCTCCCATTAAACAACGTAAAACATCTGTCTGCTTCATGTCATTAAAATCAACAAAGATGTCTTTGATCTCAATATTTCCTTTATCTTGTGAAGCTAGCTGCATGTTTGCAACTTCGAAGTTTCCAAGATTATGCTTCTTTGTGATTTCTTGAAGCTCAGTCCCTATAAGCTCGATCCTCTGGCTGATGTCCGTGAGCCTGTTGATGACATACCAATGAGGAGCAGCCCCTGATAAAAAGGAGAGGACTAGATATTCAGTTTGATGTGCCATATTTCCAATTCTCCCCTGAGCTTCTTTCAGTTCTTCAATCTCCGAAGGTCCTGGCAGTACTGCGGAAGACTGCAGAAAAGAGAACCCCCGATGGAGAACTTCGAGTTGAGACTTAACAAGAGCAATAAAAACATCCTCCCGACTAATTAAATCCTCA
The DNA here is from genome assembly GCA_026898435.1 of Prunella vulgaris. Taxonomy (NCBI): domain Eukaryota; kingdom Viridiplantae; phylum Streptophyta; class Magnoliopsida; order Lamiales; family Lamiaceae; genus Prunella; species Prunella vulgaris. The sequence goes on along the minus strand of JAPKLY010000083.1, from coordinate 106,446 downwards.
AGATCATGGATCAGAGAATCTAGAATGAAGGAGTCCACCAGAGAAGTCTCTGAAGTTGTGTAAGCTGGTCTGCCAACACATGGAAAAAGATTCAAGAATCTCATGACATTATGCTGCAAGAAGTTTATTTGGTTTAGAACATAAGCAAAGCCCGCATTCGTTTCGTCAAATGATCGACGGGTGGAGGAGAATAGCAAGGAATGGATTAAAGTCCCGGATTCATTTGCCACTGCCTCAAATTCTGCCACCAGATGCTGGGACTCTTCTTCATGCTCATCGACATAAAGCATCGATGATTTGTCCTCAAGAATGGAGAGAAGAAACCTCAGCTCCCTAGTCAGAATGGCAAAAGGAACTCCATATGTAACAAACGGCTCTGATGTGAAATAGAGTAATTCAATAAGGAAACTGAGAAAAACTTTGACCAGTTGATGTTTCTTGATGAGGTTTTCCACCTCCAGAAACTTTTTCAATCTGGGGACCCTGAAGAATTGGTGAAGCTCTTGCGTGAAAGAAGCAGCTACCTTGGACCAGATTCCTGAGCTTCCGGGCCCATCAGAGGTGAAGAGGACATCAAACAAGCTGCTGAAGGGCAGGCTCACATTCGTGAAGTCGCACGAGGGGTAAAGATTGATGTAATAGTCATGCACAGTCGCGAGATGGGCGTCACTCCAGTTACATATGTTGCTGCTCTGTGTTCTCCTCCATAGGACTGTTTTCATTACAAGGCTAGGTATGACGATTCTCGAGGGATGATCCATTGTTCTTGAGAAGAGGGATGAGTGCTTTTCTGGAGAATCAGCTTAATTTTCAATAATAGTGATTGTCTAAACTTTGAAAACATGTATTGATTACCAACTTGGTATACAAAATTGCAATTCAATGTTACGTTGCAGTATTGACTGAAGCTAGCTAAATAAATCAAAGTGATAAAGGCTAACTACTTTTCATCCATATCCGTGTTAATTAAGGTCAGCACATTCATAAGTTAATCACGCTTCAATTAATTAATGCTAGTGTCACATTTTATAATTCCGATCGATATTATGTGATAATTACATCTTGATATTGCATTAACTTAGCAAATTCTCCTATAAACAAACTTCATACAATATGAAATTAATTAATATCATAAGAATTAATAACTGACACATGTAGATTAATAAATTGAGGTCACAGTATAAATTCTATAATATCAATAAAATATTTAATAGTAATATTTAAGAGTACTTCTGTGCACCATATGCACCATAAATTGAATTAGAACTTTAGAGGTTCCGGCGCGATTGCTTCTTTTCTGGCGTGACTTGCTTCGGCGAATTTCGACATGGAAGAATATATATATATATATATTTATTGTTCGTTGCTTGAATTTTCTATTTTTGGGTTTAAATTGTTCCTTTCGGGTAGCGCAATGACTTTATTGAGGAATTGTGGATCCAGATTGCATAAACATTTGATTTTTATGAGGATTCTATTCCCAACTCCCTGATCTTTTAAAAATCAGAAAATGGGATTTCGATTTTCCATTTTATTTGACACCAATTGTGGTTTTGTCTACTGAGTGCTGCTGAAATTTGCACATATCTTAGAATATGTAATACTCGGATTAAATAAAGTATTTTTATTTAAGTTTAAATTTTAATTCTGAATTTAATTTCGTGGTTCTATTATTTGGGAATTAAGTTTTAAGATAAAATTTTTGGGCTCCTTGTGGTTAAGAATCGAATTAAATATATTTGGGTTTGAGTGTTTTAAGTATTTTATAAATAAGAATTAAAATAAAATTTGTGGATTAGTGTTTGTTTAAGTGGAAAATATTTGTTATTATTTGAGAATAAGATGTAACCTATAAATTGTGGAAGATCAATTACCATCTCCGGACATAATACATGGCTAAAATATCTTCGTCATTTATGCTTAGCCTTGAATACCCATTACTTTTCCTTCCGTTTTGCATGACTTGTCATTTGAAATTAATTAGTCATTAAGCATGGTCTTAATACCAATTAAGAATTGGCCCGGTCAACATGGTGTAACCGAAGGAAAGGTAGAATCCACTTCATTGTTCCCATTAAACTTATTAATTGTCACATATGATTTGGGATACTTGATTTGTGAGTTTTGCACTCTGAATTATTTTGTTGTTAAAAAGGTTAAGTAACCAATCCACTCTCTTATCTTGTGTGAGGATAAGTTTGCAAGATAGAAATCAAGAAAACCATCTTGCTGTTTTTATTGAAGATTAGGCGCCGCTCATTATACGTACACTTTTATTACAAAATCTCAACAAATCAAAGGTGGAAATTCTTACTTAAACTATCATTTGTCACTTTTAAATACTATATGTGGTTCATTGTTATTTTTTGCTCCAACTTGTTATTATAAACTATGATTCGTTATGTTCAGCGGGGTAAAGGTCGTATAACACACTATGACTCAGCTATGTAATATGTTATGTTCACCGGGGTAAAGGCCGTATAACATATATCAATTATGGTTGGCAAAGTCAACACAGTTATGAGTAAGATTGTGTGTTGGATAATGATTACAATTACATTTTTGTTGTTACCTATTTATCGGGCTATATGGACGGATTTATGTGGCTATAGGGGTATCCCCGATTATCGAATAACAAACAATAATATTATAATAAGTAAATAAGAACAATAGTACTGCGGGAAGAGCTTGAGAGCTCCTCCCTTGAATATGGCTTTGAGTGCTCAAAAGAGAGCCTGTTGGTCCCGAAACGAGTTAAATCAGTGTATGGGGGGGGGAATACACTGATGTCAGATTTTTCTGAAAGACTCAGAAAAATGCTCTAACGCACTCAGTCAGGATTCCCTGAAGTACTCAGTACGCTGAAGGTCCACAGGGGCAGCAGGGACGGTTCAGTAACGAGTCAGATAAACTGACTGTGAGTAATGTGCTCAGAGGCTCAGTAGAGATAACAAACCTACTGACTGCTCGGAAGCTAGTCAGTTGGACCACTATCTCAGTGAGCCAGAGTACGTGCGGAAAGTGAGCCCTTAGATTCTACTCGTTTTAGTTTCTGAAAACGTTTTCTCTGAGTTGCTTAGTAAATTGGTGGTTAAGGCTGAGTGCACAGTATTCAGATTCAGGATGATTGATTCAGTCCTGAAGTTAAAACCAATGCAGTATGTTCAGTTTAATATGATGACATTTATGATCCTGAACAAAACAGTAAATCAGCACACAGGGGACTTTTTAACGTGGTTCGGAGATAACCAACTCCTACGTCCACGACCTGATTTAACAGGAAGCTATCCTCAAAACCCTGAGGATAGGTACTTGGGTTTTACGTGCCAAGGGACACGAGTAGCCAACTTCCTCTCTTAGGAACTGACCCCTGGGCGTTTTACAAGTCCCAGTCCTTCTAACCAACCGATCTCACACCTTTAGTGGTTTGGTATTCTGGTTTCCAACTAGGATAGCTCTAGCAATACAAATCAATGCTAAATAATAGAGCTATCGATCTAAGCAAATACAGAGTGAATCCTACTACAACACTAGGGAAATTTAATTGCAGAGTGTTGTTTATGATATGCTTTGTGTTCTTGGATTCTTGAGAGTTTTCTCTTGGAAATTTCCCGTTAACCTTGAATGGGTGCAAGGTTCTCCATATTTATAGGCAAGATTCAAAATAGATCCGTTGGAGGAGATCAAATCAAATCTTTCCTATTTTAGGTAGATTGCAGGCTAGAAATACTGTTCGACCTACCTGCCATGCTTATTCTGGCAAGTTGTCACATCACCTGCAACCTTTTTGAGACGCATTAAATGCCGCATTAAATGCTGCGCAGACTCCGTGCATGCGTGTCGAAAGATCATTGGCTCTCCGCTATAACGGCTAGTTGACCTTCAGACATTTATCCTTCCTCGTACATTCAATGCTCTGAGTCTCTTGTTAATAACTCAGTCTGAACGTGTGTCTTAATGGAGTCTTACTGACATTCTTTTTGTCTCTTGACCCATAGCATAAATAACCTTTTGCTTTGGACTTACATGATTCAGGTGATCTGAACCACAGCCTGAGTCAGGTCCTATGTGCATTCAGCACAACCTGATAGGTTATTCAGCTCAGTATGTGTTACCTTTTTGCTTCAGACTTACAGGATTCAGGTGAACCGAACCAAGGCCTAAGTCAGGTCCTATGTGCATTCAGCACAGCCTGATAGGTGACACTTACTCTTCACTGACTGACTTCTGTCCTGAGTATGCTTAGTGTACTCAGTAGAAACATTTGCCAATGGTACTTCAGGATGGACTTCAGGATGTATCAGTAGGTTTCGATCTTCAGCTTCAGAACAGACAATCTTCAGCGAGACTGACTGACTCCTTCAGGATGGTTTACGCTTCAGACTTCAGTTAATTGGGTCGACTCCAATATTCTTCAGTCTTCAGCATGGTCTTCCTGTACTGAATCTCTAACCTAACTATCCTGAACTATTTTATCCTGAACAACTATACTTAGGCAAATTCATCCGGGGTTTTGGGATCTAATCAAAACACTCAGATTGTCCCAACAGAGCCCCCTAGCCTATGTGTGTATTATATCTTGAATCGTCCCTTACAAATGAGAACGATGCCCTCTATTTATAAAGGGCCAAGTATAATAGTCAAAAAGACCTAACTGCCCATTCTAATTGGGCCTATTACATTTTATCATAAAAAGACCTAAACTATTACATTAGAGGAATTCGGCCCATTTAGTGGTAAACTCGGGTTCCGGTGGACCCCGATTTGGAGGTCCAAAATTGTATTATTCTGGTCACAATAATTTTATACTTAATTGTGACAAATGTAACCCTATTGAGCTAGTTGTTTGCTCACCTCAATCTTTTTATTTATTTTTAGATCCAAAAGAGGTTGCGGTGAAGGGCTGGTGGATGTGTCTCAATTATTAATATCAAATCCGTTGTATGTAATGTTCTAGATTATATCACGATTTTTTATTAATATTATTTTTGTATTAGAAGCAATTTTATGTAATAAGAGGCATATCTCATTTGTTTTAGAAAATTCACATTATTATAGAGTTATTGAGTTTGCGTTTAATTTGTAATTGCCTTAATATGTACTTCTGCTATTGCAACTATTAAATTATTTGGCCATCTTGGTTCATTTTTACAAAATTTGTAATTCTTTATGTAAAATTTGTTTTTCATTTCTAAAATCTTAATTTTTTAATCAAAATCATATTTTTTCTGGTCCATATTATGAAAACATAGATATTTAAAAGAAATTCTAAACAAAGTCACTCCTCAAAAGTCTTTACAAAATTTGGGATGTGACAGAATATAACTTGTTTTCCCTGATGTTATTATGTTCTAAGACGACACTTCTTCGATAATTCCCGAAGAAGGAATTTGAAATACCCGAAGAGTAACTTAACAATACCCCAAAAATAAATATAAATAATTACCCCAAGAACAATTAACAATACCAAAAGAACAAATAATAATACACCAAGAACAAATTATAATACCTAAGAATATGTCTAACTAAATACCCCAAGAACAATTTATCAATACCCCAAGAACAACTTACAATACACCAAAACCAACTCACAATACCCCAAAAATAAATTTAAGTAAATACCTCAAGACCAACTTACAATACTAGGGATGGCAACGGGACGGGTCTGGGGCGGGTTTAGCCTGTCCCAGGACCCGCCCCGCTAGGAAATTTTTAGACCCGGGAGCCGCCCCGCCCCACCTTAATTTGGAGTTGGACCCGCCCCGCCCCGTGAACCCAGCTGGTTTTACCCACCCCGACCCGCCTATTTTTATTATACATATCAAATGCATTAAAAAATATCTTAAATTTTATATATAATATGTATATGCATTTGAATCATCTAAACAAAAATAAATACACGAAATAGTCCATTTCAAGTTTTAACATATTAAATCTAAATATTTAAAATCATACATACATTGTTCATTAAAAATTAAAATGATAAAATCAATTAAGGTTCCTCTTGTACAACTTCTGTTCGTGACTTGTGAACATATCTAATCTAATATTTTAATGAAGATATTAATTAATAGCCTAATTTTCATATATTTAATTATACATATATAATAATAATATGATGTATTAATTTAATTATTATATATTTAATATATATTATATGCGGGGCGGGTCCACCTAATACCCGGATCCGTCCTAAACCCGGTGGGTTTTTGGTCAAACGGGTCCAAACCCGCCCCACGACCCGTTTGATCGGGTTTTTACCCAGTCCGTACGGGGCGAGTTCGTGGCGGGTCCGGCTTTGAACCCGCCCTATTGCCATCCCAATGCAATACCCCAAGAACAAGTCTAACTAAATATTGCAAAAATAATTCTTAATACCCTAAGAACTATTAACAGTACCCGAAGAACAAATCACAGTACCCCAAGAACAAATATAAGTAAATACTCCAAGAACAACTCACAATACCCCCAAGAACAACTCACAATACCCCAAGAACAAATAATAATACCCGAAGACAAATAACTAATACCCCAATTGCCAAAAAAATATATAGTGCGGTGTGTAGTGTGTGTTTTCAAAAATTTCAAAATTAAACTTAAAATTAAAAATAATTTCCAAGTGCATGGTATGCACCCTAGTGCACCCAAGTATTTAATAACAAAAATTTTATATTACAAACAAATTTAATAGAAAATCCACTCCAACTTGACTTTATTAATTTATCCATCAAATTAAAAACTTTTATTAATAATCTAATTCATCACAATGATCATGATCATATGCACACATGGTGGTTTTGTGCACCTCCAAAAATTATCAATTTACCCAAACACAAATTTTATATTTTTCTATGAAATGCATAGTTATATATTTTTTTAAATATGAATTTATTAGTGATTAGGGTCATAATTGCATCATTTAGCATCTATTTTGGTGTTATATTGATTGGTTTATGTTCATATTTGACCTTAATATGCTATGAATTGTGCTATTGACCCTTTGTTGGCGAGGAAGTGTGCTTTATAGGTGAAAACGAGCAAAAACAAGGAATTTCCAATTATAGGAAAGGAAATGATGTAATCCGAGATCATGGAGATGTTTCTTATACTCAATTGAAGACCCTACGAAGCTTAGACAAGCCGTGGGATTGAATATGAAAAAATTGAAAATCGGATGTCAGCATTTGAACTACGACCGAGCGGCCCTAGTACAGTGCTCGAGCCATTGCCCTTCTATGGTCGAGCAATTTTCACCTGTTGGTCAAGATGGCCAGCGCTCGACCACACCAAGCCAGGCGCTCGACCACACCAAGCCAGGCGCTCGACCAAGACCACTTCAGCCACGTCCGAGCGCGCATGTGAAGGTGATCGAGCGGCGGTCCGGATTTTGTCATTTTCGAGGGCGTTCTCGTATTTTCACACGTTTAATGAAGGGAAAATTGGTGTTAGCATTGTGGGCACTATAAATACTCAATGATCAGATTCTCAAAGGCATCATCTTCATAATTCCAATTTCTTATATTAGTTTAGAGAGAGAATTAGGTAGTTACTTAGGGGGTTATTAGATTTCTCATACTTCTCTCTACAATAACTTTTGATCCATCCATTGGATCTTTAATCCGTTTGTTCCATTAGCTTAGTCTCGTTATTAGCTACGATTCTACGGTTCAATTTAGATTTTCAAGCTTTAGATCAAGAGTTAGCATTTTGAAGGTTTGTAGACTGTATTCAATTTCTCTACATATGGTAAGTTTTCCTTTAATTCTCTTGTTTTAGTTAATAATCATGATGATTAGATTGTTAATTGTTGTTTTGTTCCATCAATTAGCCATGAGCTAATATCCTTGTTGCATGGTTGTATGAATACTATGGTGAATTTAGTCTCTTATTAATCCTATGTGTGAATTAGTGATCTTGATGGATTAGTTCTCTTATTAATGATTTGTATAAATGCTTGGGATGTTTAATTGGATTGTATGAGCCTATATGAGTTAGCACTAATATGAGAATTGAGCTATAGAAGTTTATGCATACCAAGTGTTTGATATATGGCTTGTATGACAATGAGAATTGCATATTAGCCTAGACCTCTTAATTAGAGTGTTGGGTGTTATAGAGAGATCTAGACACCTAATAGAGCCCTTTAGCTTGTGTTGTTAGAGAGATCTAGACACTAGTTAGAGTCATGGCTTAATTAAGACACCAAGAGACCTTTTGCATGCTAGGATGGATAGGACACTAGGTGAACCATAGTAAGTGTACTTCCATGCACACACATCACTCACTTGCTCATCTTATTATAAGGTGATAGTTAGATTTACTTTGCTTTGTAGAAGTAGATAGAAACCATGATCTTTTTCTTGCTTTCCTAGCTATCCACCTTTGTGAACATTCAATACTTGCTTGATATCGTATCGTTTCCCTGTGTTCGATATTTTAACTTGGTTACCTTGCCACGTCTACTACGACCACGTACACTTGTGTGAGACACAATTTTGGCAAACAAGTTTTTGGCACCGTGGCCGGGGAAACAGTCTCTTTGTCAAGCTTGTGACATTTGTTTACATTTCTTTTCTTGTTTTTCTTTGTTTGTTTGTTTTTAATCATTCTTGGTGAGTGTTGTTACTTGCTTGTTTTTGTAGGAGTGAACTTAATTGAGATGGGCGAATACAACCATTACTCGTATTCTCCACAAGACACATACCCTCCTAATTCCTATACATATCAACCTTACCCATATCAATCCTCCTAATCCTTACTCATGTCAAGATTCCTACACTTATGAAGATACACGTTCCTACACCTCTTATGAAGAACCATATTCTTACACTCCACCTCCCTCTATACCTTTCCATCAAGAAGAAAATCCTCCTAGCCATTTATATGAGGCTCTAACTCAAATTCTCAAGCAATTGGAAGAGATGAGAAAGGAAGACAAAAGACGCTTTGAGGAGACCAATGAGAAGTTTGATGAAATTTTCAAATCTCAAGGAGATCAAATCAAGAGCTTAGAGCTCCAATTGGAGCAATTGACCCAACAAGCCCATGGGATTTGTGAAGAAAAGTTGGAGGAGGAAGATGGAGGTATTCTAGATGATGAAGATGAAGGGAAAGTGGAAAGTATGGTGGAAGAAGGGAATGTGGAAGATGAAGTTGATGAGGACAATAAGGAGAAGAAAGCTCTTTCTTTACGAGATTGTCTCAATGCTAAATTTTTTATTAATCCTTCTAATGCGTATATTGATTATGAGATTCCTATTATTGTTGATGATATTGGTTATAATTATCCTCATGCTACATTTATTTGGGATCAAGAAGAAGAGAGGGATGGACTAGAAGAAGAGCAATTAGATGAAAGTGAAAAGAAAGAGTATGAAATTGAGAGTGAAGAGGATGAAAAAGAGGATGATTGTGATGATCATGATGAATACAAGGACCTTTATAATTCCTTTGATTTTGATATGAAGATTCTCTACAATGATGAGTTTAAGGAGATTGAAGAGTCTTTTGTTCAAGAAGTTTTCTATCTTAAGAGTTTCACTAACCATCTTATTAATTCTTTTGATCATGATATTAATCCTCTCTATGTTGATAAAGAATATAATACTTCTTTTGAATGTATCGATAGGAATCAAATACAAGAATTAGAGGATAAGGAAGGAGAAGATTCAAGAGGAGGAAATGAGGAAGATCAAGAAGAGGAAGATGAATGTCCACTCATGGACATGAGCTTCATGGACGAAAAACAACAAAAGGAAGTGGAAGAGGAGCCTACAATTGAAATGAGCATTTCTAAACCCTTAGACTCTTCTACTTGTGTTATATTGGATAATGTTGTTTATTGTGAATTTGTCTTGCCTCTTGTTATACTTGATGATAAGATTGAATTGAGAATCCTCTTGAATATATTTGATAGTAGGAGATGGGGGTGGAATGGTGTTATGAGGAGAAGAGAGGAAAAATTTGTTTATGCTTATAAGTATAAATTGATAAGGAAAGTGGGGGTTTGTGGTAGAAATCCTACATGTTTCGTTGATCATAATGCTTTGAGATTGATATATGATGGGAGAAATGATATATATCCTTAGCCATTTAGAGAACATTGGTGTTGTCCTGCTAGGGGACGTTAAATCCAAGCGCTAGATGAGAGGCAACCCATCCTAAAAAGTTTCTTGTTTGTTAGGTTTGCTTTGCATTTTAGAAAGTGTTAATTGTTTTGATTTGTTTCATATGAGGTAGTGTGTTCTTTTACCTTAGTTGGTGCATGTGATTTACCCTAGTTTGGGGGTGTTGCCTCTCGGTAGCCAGGACGTCGCAACGTGCAGATGCTGATCTGCTTGTGGTTGTTCGTCTGGGCCGAGCTATTGCTCGATAATCTTGCTCGTGGGTTTCGAATCCCAGTGGTCCGGATGTCGAGTGGGCCTTTTATCCTAGAATGGCCCGTTGGGCTATTGGGATGACGTATTTGGCCCACAATACTAATATTGTAGTTACCTATTAGCCTATAACATATTACTCCACTATTTGCATGTGTTTCACACCTTAATTTATACTTTAGTTTAGTTACATAATATTATATTTTTCTCTACAATATATCTCAACTACATCTTAAATCAAAATTATGTGTGTATGCAATAGGGAACACATTAAAGGTGTAAACTTTTATTTAGTTCAATCGTTGCATCTCTTTTATTAATCAAATTAAACGTCTTATTTTTTAATTTTAATTTACGTTCAAATTCTATATATAAAATAAAATTTAAATAAAAAATATGAATTATTTTTATTTTAAAAATTTTTACTTTAATTTTGATATGTAGTTGAATATTTTAGTTTAAGGAAAATTTTATTAGTATTTTCAATATTAATATCATTTTTAAAATATCAGTATTTTATTAGTTTAACGAAAAGTTAAATATATATAATTATTTGAATAATTGTGAAACACTTACATATATTTATTTCACCTAAATCATATATTAATAAAAAATTGTAAAAATTAATAAATAATAATTGATTGGAGAATAACATAAATTTAATTTAAATTTATAATATATTTTATCTCATATTATGTTATCAATACATAATCGTGCATGGGAGAATATCTAATTTATATCTATAAAATACTTAAATGACATATTTATTTCTAAAATAAAAGTTAAGCCCAAAAAATAATTTAGGATCTCGATTGTATCCAAAGCAATAATTTAGAGTCCTATTTATACCTTTTCCATGTTAAAAGATCAATTAAATTCACTTAAATTCACATGAACTCAAATTTACATAAAAGTTTGTCAAAATTCTTAGCCCTAACTCCCTAAGTTAGTGAATCAGCTAAGAGATATTGAGAACATTTAGATTAAAATATATTCATTTTTTAAAGTATACTTTCTCAATCTCATAAAAGGTTGCATATGGGAGAGGGATCACGAAATAAGAAAAATATCAAATTTTGAATTGTTTTATATATCTTTATGTATAAAATAATGAAATTATTCCATTGTGTATATGTATGTGTTCAAAAGTAATGATATTTGATATAAATTTGTTGATATTATAACGGTTGAACTTAGGAAATTTTTTACAGTGGAAGAGAAAAAAGTTTTTTTGCACGGACAAAAAAAATAAAAATTACAAAGCATTATTGAAACAGAGGGAATAGTAAATATTTAATGTTTTCTCGAGTTTTTTTTTGCATGCACATGCACAGTCCTTTACTTTTGTAACAAGGATTAGTAATTTTGAAAAATCACAACAAAATGTTAACTGCAAATTTTATTGATTACATGAGTATCATTTTGGAGACAGCAAAAGTCTCTCAGATATATTGATGCTTCCTTCTATAACTCTACCATACATTGATCCGAGTCACTTTCCAGCATCACTAACTCCAACTGATGTCCTTTCAGAAAACAAAAAATTGAAGCCCATATACAAAGCACAGTTCCAAGGGGGAAAGGAGTCTACAAACGCATGGACGGAGATGTTACAAGTATTGTTCGTCTAAACGCAGCGCATCTATTATCCAAGGTTCAGATACTGGAACACCAAGCAACACCTTTTGTAGCCAGTGTGGACATAGTCGACCGGAGGAGGAGATAAACCGGACAAATTCCCGAGCATCTTTTGTTGTGAGATAAAATATGCATACAATTAACTTATCCACAACTATCAGATTCAAACAAGAACTTCCAGTCATTTATAACATAAATGTAACCAATTGCAATAAAGAAATTTTGTGGGGGAAATAAGACTTCTAATATAACCTCAACAACCCCAGTTCATGGAAACTCAATATGGTATCACATATTTATCATAAACAATTATCACGTACTGAGTTACTTAATTTTCGACATGAACTTGAAAAATTAATAATGCTGTACACGATACATTACTAGTTGAAATACAGGATTCTCACCACAATTTTTTGATCCCTTGCATTATTTGAGGGATTCAGTATTAGTGATGAGGAATGAGGATTATGAGCTCTTCATTTCCCATGTCAGATTGTTGACGTTGCATCAGCTTAACAAGCGACTCTGTGCATCGTCCTTTAATCTCTATCAACTGCAGCGTTGCAATTTCACCTGGAATTTCTAGCAGATGTTGGCAACGGACTAAGACCAATTGTTGAAGGGTGGGGAAGTGTGAGCTCGACTCGACATTCCATTGTGTAAGACCTTGCAGTCGATCCAGTTACAAGAATTTGAGCTTCTGGAATTCATCCTCTCGTGTATCCCATCTCCCTCCCCCAAAACCCGTCAAGCATCCTAACTTGAGAACCTCGAGTTTTTCCAATCTCCCAATCATAGACATCATCTCCAAAGGCAAGTCATGCCAGCCATACACACCCAGCTTTTTTATATTCAACGGGAAACTAATTTGCAGCAATCTAGATCCATGCAACTGTACCTTGAGAGACTCCAGATGAGATCAAAATTTGAAGATAGGGGTTCACACATGTGCTCGCATTTGAGTTTGCGAAGATTAAGTGAATATTTCAACATATCTTCATCCTTCAGCTTCCTAATACAAATATTTGAAAGAAATTCAAGATTGTTTGTTTGGAAGCTTTAGAAATATTCATCATATCTTGCTTGATCTACATCAACTTGGAAGTAGATATACAACATCCCCTATCTCCACCCGAAGATATTCCAAGTTCACAAGGCAACCTATTGATGCAGGTAAATCTCTAGTTACCAAATATCGCAAGTTAACCATATGTTCGAATCCACTCAAGTAAAACGAGAATGCAAGACCCTCAGTAATCTCAACCTACTAAGATAGCATGGCGACTGATACGCCTCAGGCAAAGACCTAACCTGCATGCAGTAGCTCCAAGCTATAAAATATTCAGAGTTCAGTCCATAGATGCCATTGTGTAAACGGAGTAGATACTGCAAAAGGAAAATAGAAAAAATCATAATATTGCATCACCAATCACTATGGATGTAAAAGTTAAATTTTTTTACCTGCTCTTTACAATCGCCAAGAAGTTTTCCTCATAAGATATTTTAGAGCAGAAGTCGCGCAATAGATCATGAAGAACACAAGTTTTAACCCTTCCATCTGATCTATTTTTGACAAGGCTTTTATCAATCAGCGATATCCTCTGCATTCTTCCACTCCTCCTTATGTACAAAACCTTCTGAAATCCAGAGCCTCATCAACTCTCCAACCCGGATTTTCTTTTGTTTCATAAATGCTCTAAAATAAAGAAAGTAAAGCTTCAAAAGTTGTGGTAGATGCCTGTAACTCAGTTACAATATTCGCATCACTGAATTGTCTCCACCATCGTAAATTAATATACAAAGATAGATTTCTTTTCACCTCCTTCCATAAGAATATCTCCTTGTACATAGCTGAAAGAATTCCAGCAATTACAACTACGCAGCGATTTTCTTGCCGGTCTTAATCAATTCAGCAGGGCAAGTGTTATTGCCAAACACCTTTTCCTTTAGTAGCTTCCAACAATCATCACTTGACAATGATGACAGTGCATAATTCTTGCAATTGGATAGACCTAAATCTTTTTTCCCGGTGGTGAACAATATCCTGCTTCCATTTTCATTATTTGGAAAAGATCTCTTCAAATCCCACACATCATCCAATATAATCCATTTTTGAGGCTCTATCTTTGCCAACGTCACCATTCAATATGTATGTCTTGGCGCTGGTACTTTTGAGAAACAACACACCATGACTTGATGTCAAAATGAGTGCAAATTGAAGGATGATTCAACAATTTATTTGCTAAAGTAGTGTTACCAACCCCAGGCATCCTGGAGATTGAAATAAGTTGTAGACTCTTTTCCTTGTCCAACTAGATACTCCAAAACCTCTGTTTCCCTCCTGTCCTGTCGTTAAAATCAACAATGGTATTCCCGGTGTGTACAAATATTTTTCAGGTTTATGGGCTCCAAGTTCACATTCCCTTTTCATTTCTTATGAGCTCAATCTTGTTGTTGATGTACGCAAGCATGTCAGTGAGATACCAAAGAGGAAAAAAGAGAGGATTAGATATATATATTCAGTTAATATTTCCAATTTCTGGTAGCCTTGCATCCTTGATGGAAGAAGACAGCAAAATAGTCAGCCCCTGTTCCTTCACATCAGCAATCTTCCCAACTAATTAGATCATGAGAGAATGAGCGAGTTCACCATACAATTAAGTCCCTCAAGTTGTGTCAGCTGATGGTGAAAGATTCTTGATTTTAACTTGAGAACAACTGCAAGGTCCTCCCCTCATTCATATCTCCATCAAGATAATAAAGAGTGGATACAACTTCCAGCTCCATTTGCCACTGCTTCAAATTCATTCTTATATGGATCGAATGACTCTGTTTTATTACCAAGAAATTCAACAAGAAAAAACAGCACCTGTTGATGTTTCTTGATGCGCGGTTTTCCCTAGCTCTCAATAAATATTTTCAATAGGGGGACCCTGAAGTATTCCTGAAGCTCTTGTGTGAACGAAGCAGCTATTTTGGTACGAATTCTTGAGCCATATTTGAACATGATGTAAAACAATCTGGCAAAGCGTAGTGAAGGGTAAATATCGGTGTTGTAGTCATGTACAGTTGACATATATATGCATATACAAAATTTGACATTGTTGTTGTTGAGGATGCTTCCTCCATGTCATCGTTCTCTCCAAAAGGCTCAACACGATGGACAACCAACCACTGTTCTCGAGATCAACCAACTTATTGATCGAATTGAAAATTAATAAAACAAAAACAGGGGAGTAAAATTACAAGTGCTCTGAAAATTAAAAAGAGTAATAGTACAAGTGCCATGTAACATACACACTTCAAACACTTATGATCCATATATGGTAGTAGACACCACGGAAGATGGTGATTCAAATGGATAAAATTTCTAAGAGGGAAAGATTCCATGTAGACGAGTGAAGGAAAATGATGGCCGAGATGCTTATTGTTGGAATTGATTGCCATAACCAAATCCCGTGACCAACACGAATAGGGTCACTTACCTTTAATGCGGAATTAATTACGAACTCTATTGGTATGCTCATTTGTTCTTTCCCAGAATCCAATCCTTCCGTACTCCGAGTCCAATACACAGAATAGTATGTGTATGTTAATTCACGAATCGGTAATGTCCAGTGTCGGAATGTGTCTCATAATCTTCGTGGGTTTTGATCTTAATTAGGGAGATATCATGAAGGAATTAACTTCTCCTGAACTTGTCATTATCTGGGAATATTTCAGAGAGATCTTCTTTTCCCTTCTCATCCCCCGTCTGTGACAAGTATGTATGGAATTAGCTCCTAGGAAGTTACATAACTTCCCTCCAATATTATCCACTTCAATATGTGGAAAATATATATATAATGAAGTATATTGAAAATAATATTCAAATATTATTAACATCTCCCACTCACATATGAAGTCTAATGGTCTCTAACACATTTCCTTCATAAATCACATTCTTATTCAGACAATACCTCGTGAGACCCACTAGTGCATCGAGTTTCCATGCTATACATCCGTTGGCAGTATATAGCACCTCAATCAGAACAACTTGGATACTAAGGCAACTCGTTATACCCCAGATGTCTTATCATTTAACACATGTTGAAATATCTCTATTGAATCTCTCAAAATTGAGCATACTCAACCTTTTTCGCTAAATCTAATGTATTCATAATCAAACACATAGCTTAATTGACTAGTCAATGAATCACAATAGAGTGTGTTAAATAAAGACATTCTTTTTTTCTCACTAAGTATCTACAGACTCCCATTGTAGCTGCTTTCCTAGACATGTCCCATATCGCTCTTATCTTCATAGCTATCGGTAACATGCTAAAGTAGCAACACTAAAGTGTAGTCTTGGAAATATAGAAAAAAATCCTAAGGGTAATCGAAATTTTAGGACTCACACATAATGAGAAAACAGAGATCCATTTTTTCTCATGTCCTTTTAAGGGTCCTAAGCACATGTTATTCCTCAATGAACACATGTCACAATGTCTATAACTTCCAAGGTAGGAAGCGTATGTCTTATCTAATCTTGACATCGTGTAAATTTACAAGTCAAATGCATTCCATACACTAAACCCAGATATTCAATCACTTACATTTAGGATACCTGTAAAATTTAGCTTCATAACAAGTTAGATATATTCGTGGTTGAAATCTATCTCGATTATATTTATTGATATAATCTCATCTCTGAACACACACTTGATCAGAGGTGATTGCTCGTGTGAGAGAGCCAATCATAACTTGTCGACATACATATTATACATGATTGAATCACATATAATTCATAAAACACTGACAGTTACAATTTAAACTGTCAATTAACACCTTCAACATCTCAATCGAATTGCATTCAATCCTTTGAAATCTCAAAAACTCAAACATGTTCCATGAACATATCACTTAGTAATGAGTTTGGTCAAAAGGATTTGCAACCATCAATTGACTAGAAATGTATCTTAGAAACACTTAGTTTATCAACTGAATCACTAACAAAGATATGACTTTGCATTGATATATTTGGTTCTTCCTAAACATTTGGCATTCGTTGTGTAACTCATGATTGCTTAATCATCACAATGAATCGACACAACTCCCACTGGGGTGTTTGTATCCTCCAAAATTTTAGGAATTTATCCAACCAAATAATTTCTTAAACTGTAGAAAACATATGACATATAGCTAAGCATTCAATATGAATAGCGCTGTGCAAGTGTAATGCTTGCTACACTATGAGATTGCTCCATTGTTGAGCAATAAGACTTAACTGGAATTTGATTTTCGTTTCAACTAAATCTACACTCCAGTCCACGTCTATATACTTAGTCAGTGTCATCTAGTTTCCTTGACAATAAAAAGAAATAATCTACAGTCCATTTCTTTAGATATCTGAAAAATCCTCTTCATTATCCTAGGATTAAAAAGATATATGTCAGGTAGATCAATGACATAACAGATGTCTAATTTATTGTATAGAACTTTGAACAATTCTTTCTAACTTTCTTGAGTCTCGGGACACATATCTTTACTCAAATACTTGTCTCTACAATACGAGTACCCAGTGGTTTGCAGGTGTCCATCTTGAAATGTTCTAAGATCATTTCTTGAATTAAGTCTTTAAAAAGACACTTCAAAATTTCTTTGAACACTTCTCATGGATATTAAAATCAATTATCTACACTGTCTCACCCTCTTCATCTTGGAATACTCAATATTGTTTCCGACTTACATTACATCATCTACATCAGAAAAAAGAATCATAAAAAAATTCTTAGGGCGTTTAAGTTTAACACAGTGGTCTTCGTTTTTTCTAAAACAAAGTTGAATGAGATAAGCATCGAGCGAAATCTCAAAACACTACTGATCTTGAGGATTACTGAAGTCTATAAATCGACTTATCAATTTATGAACTTTATCCTCTCGTTCTTGAAGAATAAATCCTACAATACCATGTAGATTTCATCTTCTAATTCTCCCACTGAGAAGAACTATCTTAACGTCCTTTTGATGTAAATTCTAATCCTATACTAGCTACTACAGCTAGAAGTAGATGAATTTAGGCAAATCTCACAATAGGTGAAAAGATTAACCCTTCAGTAGATTACATCCTTTTGTAGCCACCAAGTGATCTTCAAACCTCTCCTATTGAGTCATTTGATAACTTATAATCTTGAGAATCTAGTTATTCCCAAAAAAATCATTGTCCCTTTAGAAACTCTACAAGTTTGTTAACTCGTCTAGACTTCATAGATTTTAATAAACTTCTATTATTTTCTTCTATATTCTAGAGAAACAAAGAAGACTCGTCCTTCTATGTCATAATGCTACTTGAGCACTTTTTCCTTAAACTTTTCCGAGAGTGTGATTTATTACCAAATTGAAGAGTCACTAAATCCTCAACAAGTAACCGTCACTAGCAAATATCTATCAAAGATCCACATCATCAACTGATAAACCTTCTCCCACTTGGATCAAATAGATTTTGGTTTCCTTAATCTCGAAAAAAAATTGTGTAGCATTTCCAATGCCAACTCTATAAGAAAAATTTAATTCCAGAAAATATGGGTTATGCGATTCCTTACAAGTCATGCTCCTACTGAAGCTCCTATGATCATGTATCCCTTAGAATTTTCACAGTAATTTATGAAAATATACTCTTAACAACTAGGATTCAACTTTCCATATTTTTCCGAAAGATCATGTGAAGGTTGCATATCCTGATGTTCTAAGGGTACTCAAGAAACAGGTTTTACAAACCGTCCTAAATCATGTGGAGTTGTAGCAATAGACTTAGAAGACACTTGAAAAAACACATAGGCTAATTTAAGTAACGTATCTTTCTGAAAGATATGTATCTTAGCTCGTGTCTATATGGATCTTAACATTTCTAACAATGTTCTATTCCTTCTTTCGGCAACACCAAATCACTGATGTCTATAAAAAGGAAAGTCAATTGTCAAATAACTCTTTTTCATTACACAATTCCCCGAATTGTTTAGATAGACTTTCATGTCTCCAATCAATTTCCTCAATTTGTCCAAATAGATGTCTGAAACATCAAGTACATTAGACTTATGAGAAATGAAACAGTCAGGATCAAAACATGAATTGTCAATTCTAAATGTAATGAAACAAGAAAAAATCCATCTTGTGTCCTTATCTAATAGGAACCCATATACCCAAAAATAATAGCAACAGAAACACAGCTCTAATAGTTTTTCAAACGGTATTGGATGATTTAACCAGCAAGAAAAGTTCGTATTAGGATTACTTGACTTTGATTCCAGATTCAACAATCTATAAATCACAAGTCTATTTATCCTATCTTGCTTAAAAATGACCTATACTAGTATGCAAAATATGTCTATCATATAAGCATCACTAGAAGAACCATCATCCAGTATGTACGAACTGAATTCATAATAACTAAAAGATGTCCTTTCACCATCCAAAAACATAAAGCTGACAACTATAAGTCCAACACGATAACTCTCAATATTAATGCGATGACAACCATGTCCTCTAAAAATAACAATAAAATGTATCTCAAATCAAGCAAGCATGAATGAAATAGAAAAAGATAAAACATGATTTAAAGAGTTATTTGATCATCTTGTAGAATAATAATATGACCCTGTCAGAGTCAATTCTGCAAGTCACAAGTCTTCGACTTTGACTCCAGAATTATATCCTACTCAAATCTATTGATTATGTACAATGACTCCCTTGTCTCCAATGTCTCGGTCTGTTGTTTCTGAATCTTTAGTCCACAAAGGATAAGATTCAGTTAAAAAACAACAATTTAGAGACATCTACAAATAATAAAAAATGAAATTAGATGGACCTGCCTTGTCCTATCAAGGCTCAGTGCACTCATGTGCAAAACGACCATGCTCACAACAGTTGTAGTATGTCATTTTTCTCATATCCTTCTTATTCATTTCAACACACTTCTTCTTTCTTTTCATATTGATTGCATTGCCTTAGGTATTGTTATCCTACCTCCCACTATTCGATCAATTATCCTTCTTCCCTTTCTTCCAGTTCTATATTCGTTTAAAGCCCAAAACTTCGATTGAACTAGAACTAACAAAGAAGAAGGTACCAGAAGGAAGTTTAGCTTCTACAAGCCTTTCAACCTCTAGATTTAGCTGATGAGCTGCTTAACTGAAAGTTCTAATACTCTCATTTCAAGTCAAAACAATCTCGAGGTGATTCCAATGATCTGGTAGTGAGCAGACTAGAGCTTGAATTCAGTGTTTATCAGAAAAATTGTGACCAGCTTGTTGAAGTTCAGTGATCATATTAGACATATCCCTCAGATGTTGTCTAACATTGTGATCACTAAACTAAGCAAAGATCTCGTGTCGTGGAAGTATTTCATTTCCCACACAAGATAAGCTACCTGGTCCCTATTTCTCTGATTCTCAATCCCAAAGCTCGGGTCAGACATTTCTAGGTCGATCACATCTAATAGTCCTATCTTGTCAAAAATATACTAAAATTTCTATCAATGCCATTGTCTTAAACAATAAAGTGATTCACTGTGTTAATGTTTTATTACATTTGATGTTGAGCCAAACTAAGACATCTAAAAATTGATACACGATTCAATTTCGAAAAATAACTTAGAGTTACTAATCTTCGATCTCATGATGCATCTGAAAATCGATTCTACTTTCAAAACATAAAACTCACGTTCAAGTATTTAAAATAAAATAAATAGCATTGAACAACCACTTTAATCACAACTATATAGAAAACAAGTTATAAGCTGTTATCACTGAAAAAACCAAAGAACTCCAATGAGTATCAATTTAGTTTATACAAAATACAGCTCAAGAAGATCCGTGCAGAGCACGATCTAACTTGTCATTCGACTTTAAAAAAATTAGAAGAATTGAACTCTCTAGTTCCTGTATTATAGATGGCCTTTCCAAGAGGATCCAAGAATGGATTCTTCATCTGATCTTTTTTGTGACTCTTTAATCTCAGAAAATCAGAACGAGTAATCTTTCCCATCCTCAAGCATGCCGCTCTATGAGCCTGAGTTCTATCTTTCTTTCTCGAAGTAAATGACAACGACATCATTATGTCTAGTCCATCAGACTCTTTTCCAGAAGACTTCGAGACCTCCCAAAAGTCTTCCTCCAAGTAGGGTGGAAGAGTTCTAGCCCAGGTTTTAATGCTTTTAATTTGTTCGAGAATATCGAATGGAAGTTTCTTGTTGCGAATGAAAACCAACAAATGGTTAAACTATTCCAACACTTCGATGAAGTGTTCTCTCAATTTGTGAGTATGCTTCATCTTGTAATTTATAAAATCATGTAGGACCTCATCACTGGTCCTGGTGTCGCTCTCAGAAACTGTACTGCTCTCTAACATTCCTGAAAAATGAGCAGCCCAAAAAATAACAAACACACTAAAGTGTTAGTTAAACCTTAACACATGAATTTCCTCTATTTCAATGCTTTTGGAACACAATTTCCAATTAGCATTAGGTATATTCAAAAGTGAAAAATAAGTTTAACTTCATTGGCTCCTACTTTCCCGGATTAACCGGAGCATATCAAATAATTTCACACACCAATTAAATATGATTTAAGAATTGAAGACATACATTAGGAGCATATAACACATATTATCAACTAAAAGGTCTTCATATAAGTCCTTAAATCAAATAAAAACATTTAAATGAAGCCACACTTCAAAAACCACATTGGAACACATGAAAATGCATCTGAACGGACACAAAACGAGCTGAAAATGGTCGAAAACAAGACGAAATAGGACAGCACGCGCCGGAACGTGCAAAAATGGCCGGACGCACCGCCACGCGCTACCAGCCACCGCCACGCACCCGCATGCGCCCATAGGCGTGCTCACGCGCTCTCACGCGCCGAGCTACAACCGGCAAGTCACCAGTGCGTGAACCACACGTGCGGCCGTCAGCCGCCGGTGCGTGGACTTCACGCGCCACCGTTGGTCTTTCCGGTCACCGGCGCATGGGCTTCACGCGCCACCGCCGGCGTCGCCATCTGCCGGCGCGTAGGCTGCACGCGCCACCTCCGTCGCTGCCGTTGCCGTCCGATGTCCGTGTCGGGTTTGACCCGTCTCTAAGTGGGTCGGATCCGAGTTTGTAAATTGCATTTGGGCCCCTGAAGACTATCTAATTCTCTAAAAATAGGTCCAAAACTTTCTGAAAAAATTCAAAACGACCCCAATCACGAAAAAAGTTTGAAAATTCGTATTTCACTCAAAACTCAACGAAAATTTACAAACGATACATGTATGGAATCCTCATGAAACGTAGATTAATTCCATACCAAGAAGAAACTCGATTTCTTTCGATTTCACAGTGTAATTTCAGAACTAAAAACGAGTCACAAAAATTTTCAAAAAATCATAACTCTCTCTTTTCTTATCCAAAAATTACAAAAAAAAATATGTATGGAATCCTCATCATACGTACTATCACCCAATATTCAGAAAATTAACGAAAAAATTCTGAAAAGGATCAATTTTCGCCTTTTAAAATTGGGTCAGATTTTGAAAAATTTCTAAACTTTGAAAAATCATAACATTTCAACCACAAGGCCAAAAAATGCATTTAAATTATTCCTGGAATCCTCATCTCATGTTCTATCCATTGATTCCAAAATCATTTAATTTTGAGCAACGAACAAAAATGACCAAACAGAGGATAAACGTACGGGAAAAATAAATTAATTCAATTTCATGCATACATGGCCTCAAGTTATGATCAGCAACAATTGCACTAAAGATCATTGCATTTAAAATATATAGCATGCCTATAATCAACAAAGATTTCACAAAAATATCTTTACAGCAGTAAACACATAATTAAAAAGAACCGCTGAAAATCATAAAGCATGCCTTTAAATAAAATGGGACACCAACAATATGGCTCTGATACCATATGTTGGAATTAATTGCCATAACCAAATCTCGTGACCAACACGAATAGGGTCACTTACCTTTAATGCGGAATTAATTATAAACCATGTTGGTATCCTCGTTTGTCCTTTCCCAGAATCCTGTCCTTCCATACTCCGAGTCCAATACACAGAATAGTATGTTTATGTTAATTCACGAATCGGTAATGTCCAGTGTCGGAATGTGTCTCATAATCTTCGTGAGTTTTGATCTTAATTAGGGAGATATCATGAAGGAATTAACTTCTCCTGAACTTGTCATTATCTGGGAATATTTAAGAGATATCTTCTTTTCCCTTCTCATCCCCCCGTCTGTGGCAAGTATGTAAGGAATTAACTCCTAGAAAGTTACATAACTTCACTCCAATATTATCCACTTCAATATGTGGAAAAAATATATATAATTAAATATATTGAAAATAATATTCAAATATTATTAACACTTATATATTTTAATCAAACTAGTCTCAGATTTATTGACTGACTATGTACATTATGTACAAGAGAATCTCCATGTCTCATGGAAATTATATCGATGTACATTAAAATTTCGATGAAAAATAATCTATTTTATAAACAAGAAAATAATCAATAACAAACCTATCAAATCTGACGTACATCTTTTAATTATTTATGATAAGAACCTCAACCCAAAGATGCAGTTTCCACCTCCTGGCAACCTAGAACCACTTGGCAGACTAGGACTTTAGTTTGTTTCCTCTCCACGGGTGCTCCGATATGTATTTATCAGTATCGATGGAAATATCAATGTCTTAAATTTATGAAAATATCGATGGATATATTGATATCGATGAATTTAAAAATTATACAAAATTTAAGAGCAGACATTTAATACATAAATTTAATAAAAGAATT
This sequence comes from Prunella vulgaris, assembly GCA_026898435.1. NCBI lineage: Eukaryota > Viridiplantae > Streptophyta > Magnoliopsida > Lamiales > Lamiaceae > Prunella > Prunella vulgaris. Next base: position 82,601 of record JAPKLY010000083.1, on the reverse strand, counting down.
TGAATAAATTTTACAGTTGTAACAAATTTATATATATACACTATTTTTGGAGTTTTTTTTCAAAATTTATCGATATTTTCTCGATAACTAACGATATTTGGTTTAATTTAAAAAAAAATAAGCGATATTGTTATTATAGATCGATATTAACCGATATTTATTATATTTTTAATGGATATTATGAAAATATCGTTTCTACCCAATATCGATGACTATGAAAAATGGATATATTGTGAATATATCGGGGAAATATCAGAATATTTTCATCCTAATTTAGAATACAATGGTTTGGTCAAATAAATCGAGTTTTATTTGGCTCGCATTTTAAAAAAATTAGCTTAAATTTGCTAAATAAAGTTTTAAAAGTTTGTAAAGATAGTATTCTAATTATACAAGCTCGTAAAGATGGTATTCTAATTTTACAAGTTAAAAAAAATAATACCCTAAAGGTCCGTTTTACTTTGAAAATAAGGATTATATATAATATGATTAGATGTGATGAAATTAGAGGTTAAAAGTGGTTTTTTAATCTTATTTTTTGTTTACTTTGATGTATATAGTATTATTAAACCTTTTAAACTAATGTTAAATAAACATATAAAAGAGAGTTATTAATTTAATTATATATTTTTTTTCAAATAATTTAAACTTTATACTTCTCATTAAAAATCAGAAATTGGCTGCTCTTCTCCCTCTTCCCACCATTTTCTCTTTAAATCACTCATTTTTTCTTCCATTATCTCCCGAAAACCATATCAAAATACCTCATTTTCCCCTCGAAATCAAATCTCAGAAGCCCAATTTTTCACAGAAGAGCGCCATCCCAAATTCTCTTACCCAGTCAGTTGCTAAGACAACAAATACGTCTCTATTTGTGATCTTTTTGTTAGTTACCTGAGAAGTTGAGATTAGGTCATAGTCCTTCAAACAATAATCTTTTGAATGCCCTTGCCACTGCGCTAGACCAGGGAAATCTTCAGCAGCATCCATATCTTTTACACATTCGGCTGTTCGTCCATGAAAAGAACACGACCTTGATGACTTCTTATCCGTTGCATTTCACCTGATTGTTTCATTTTAATCACAACCTTTTAACACAAAAAATATCTCATTACAATACTAGATGAAGATAAAATGACTTGTAAACAAACAAACCTGGGAGATTTGGTTTCAAATCAACCATGTGTTACTCGAAAATTAGTTGATTAGAATCATCCCTCGTGCATAAAACGGCACGAGAATCACCCAAATTTGAGATAATCTAATAGAATGAGGACCTCGAGCTAATAGAAATGCCAATAATTATATAAATAAATCCTCAAATAGAGGCCACAGAGTGCTACACTCTGCCACAGAGACAAATCTCTGCCCACAACCGAAGTTGCTACAATATTCTTGATCAAAAGATAATTCTGAAATCTGAAAAACAATTACTTAAATAGATTCAATACTTAACCCTAACTTAAGCCCTAAGAAACATAAGCCCGTGGGCTATTTATTTAATTCACTAAAATAAAAGACTTAACATATATAATATAAAGTGACTAAAATAAAAGACTTAACATATATAATATAAAGATCAATAGTAATATTAAAACTTATTATATGACAATGCATATCAATTCTCCCGCCGTCCAAACAGTCTTGTCCTCAAGGCTGATGTAATCTGATTTTTTTCCTGGATCGAACGTAATCGAGTGCTTATAAGACTGACTGTCCAAAGAAGCACCCATTGAAACCAAAATATTGCCCTGACGGAAATGGCATTGGCAATAAGGGATAGTTGAATCTGATCATCCATCGGAGTATGGTGGAACAACAAAAATAGATTCTCTTGACAAAAATATGCAATCGGATCGCTGCCATCCAAGAATGAACATCACATCCTTAGGATCACTGTAGTAGGGTCGAGAACCAACCTTGGGATCAGATGAGTGATGCGTTCAAGATCTGTGATGTTTGGTTCGCATGCGTCAATGATGGAATAGCGCCCCAGACAGGCCCTATGACTTGTGAGAAGGTTGGGGTAGCCAGGACTGGAGTATGTTGTTGATTGTTGTTGCCATTAGAAGATTCTGCCATAGGAGGCAGTGGACTGATGGGTGGCAGTGGGGTAGAGAGAATGACCAACTGCGCGTTATGCCCCATGGCTTCCCGTTTTGCGAGCACCATTGAAAGCATAGTTTCAAGGTGGAAAAACTTCTTGTCGTTCGTAGCCATGTATGTTGTGAGGGTAACCTGGAGTTTTGCCATCTTTATCTCCACTGATTCGAGATTCTCCTTCTCAGACATGACACATGTATTTGTCATCGAGAAAGATTCGGTAGGTCGGACCAATTGATATAATGAGGACCTCAAGATAATAGAAATAGCGATAATTATATAAATAAATCCTCAAATAGAGGCCACAGAGTGCTACACTCTGCCACAGAGACAAATCTCTGCCCACAACCAAATTTGCTACAATATTCTTGATCCAAAGATAATTCTGAAATTTGGAAAACAATTACTTAAATAAACTCAATACTTAACCCTAACTTAAGCTCTGAGAAACATAAGCCCGTGGGCTATTTATTTAATTGACTAAAATAAAAGACTTAACATATATAATCACAGTGACTAAAATAAAACACTTAACATATATAATATGAAGACTAATAGTAATAATAAAACTTATTATACGACAATGCGTATCATAAACCTTTATAATAATAGGATTTGAGTCCACGTAACTTTATGTATTTCGTCCGTATGTTCTCATCAAGGAATATTATCATTTTTCGAGCTTCATCCCATTCAAATCCAGATGTACCCTGCATGGTTTGGAAGTCATAGACTTCCATTCAATTTCTTCCATACGTGGATCTTATTTTTAATATGATCTATGGCGATATCAGCATTTGGAAGTTCTGTTTTAAGCAATTTCTCCACGACTTTCTAGTACCCTGTTTTGAACCCATTTTCAGTTTTCCACCCTTTCTAAATAATTTCCTTTAAACAAAGCACAAGATTTTCCTCCTCGATGAAGCTCCATATTCGTTGTTTAGATGTAGTGGAGTTGGGATTAGCATTCGAAGCTTGACTTCAGCTAGCTTGTTCACGTCATTACAAAACAAATGAAGTGTCAAGTCATGTATCACATATTTTACTTAATCAATCAAATTTGTACTCTGTAATAAACAAAAAATTAAGCAATGTAACATATTTAACAAATTATAGAACTTAACAAATTATGCTTTTGTACACGATCTTTAGTACAAACGAATAAACTGACTGGTTAAAAAAAAAGTGCATAATAGTGATTAATAAATATACTAAACATAATGAGTGTGGTGTGCAAGTATTCGAGCAGAAAATAATGAATAATTCTACTTCAGCACATTTCTAGAATAAAGGTTTAAATTAAAAGATAAAATTACTAAAAATAGACCAATCATTCCAAGAAAGATACTTTTGAACACTAATTAAAATGATTTACACCATTTTACAATATAATGTCTGATTCCCAAGAGTTAATGCAAGATTTTGAACATTTCTTAAAATTTATTCCATTATAAAATACTCATATTACTTAAATAATGAACACTACAAAAAATGCGCGGAATAGCGACCAAAAATTAGTGACCGCCTGAAGGCGGTCGCTAATTATATAATTAGTGACCGACATTGACTAATGGTCAAAACGCAAAAATTCCGACCGATTAGAGACATCCGGCGGTCGCTAATATCAAAATAAATTAGGGATCGCCATAAAGCGGTCGCTAAATTTGGATGCTGAAAAATTAGCGACCAACTAGGAGGTCGCTAATTTATTTTAATATTAGCGACCGCCAAATTGGTCGCTAATTTCCAAATTCAGAAGCGGGTAGGTGGGCAATTATTGCCCGATTCGATGTTTATTATTAGTGACCGTTTTGGCGGTTGCTAAATTTCAAATATAGAACAGCTTCTGGCCTTTTCATTCCTTTTCATTCATGAAAAATTACCCCCCAACCATAAAAAAAATCTCTCAAATGTGTAGAATTATTGTTCAACGTGTTGGTTGAAATTGTTCGGGTCTATTATCACATTGTGTTCATTGCTTCAATTTAACCGTACGTTTTTACATTTTTACCATTTTATTTCTATTGTTGAATAAAATTTATTTTCTTGATAAAATGCACGGTAGATATAAAGCATATTTGTGTGTTCGATTTGTGATAAGTTTAATATTATTTGCATGTTGTACATTAATTATTTATGGATATATCTATTTTTATTGGAGATTAATCCCAATTTTATTAGAATTTTGTTGATTAATTTATGTAATTGTGTAATTGATGTATGATTATATATAGTGGATTTTTTGTTTTAAAAAATTGAATATGCTTGTTTACAGTCGAAATTCTGGTGAATTTTTTTATAATTCTAATGTGATGTATTCTTACTTTAAATCAAATGGAACTCCCTAATCGTTGTTGGATGTATCAAATGCCTCGTCTGATACAAGGAATGATGAACTCTGCATTTTACAAGAACATTGATGAGTTTATTAAGTTTTCCTCTGGTAATCCACACTGCATGGATATGTGTGGCCAGATTAGATGTCCTTGTTCAAGAAGAAAGTACGGTAACAAGAGATTCTTGAGCATTGATGAGGTTAAAACTCATCTTGTGATGTCCGGTATTACTCCTTATTATTACAATTGGACCGTACATGGCGAACCCCGGTGGAATTATAATATCGAAACAGTGGTTGCCTTCTTTGATCAGTTTCGTAGTAATGGAGGTGAGAGATTTGAGATTGGTGGTTTAAGTCGTGATTCACCTACTCCATGCTTTGAGACACCGGTGGATGAATTCCAAAGGTATCAAACGATGATTGATGAGTCTGGTTTGGGTGGTCACCACACTGCTATGGAGGAGGAACCAAATCATCGTTAGAAGAAATTTTTTGAGATGCTTAAATTTGTCGATCAGAAGCTGTTTCCTGGTTGTGATATTGAGACTCAATTATCATTCATGGCTCAGATGTTGTCCATCAAAGCTAAAGGCAAAATGGGTCAGAAAATGTACAATCAATTTGCAAAGTTGTTCAAATGCGCCATACCTAAAGAGAACACATCGCCAGAAAATTTCTATCAAAGTAAGAGGCTCCTGAAGGATATAGGTTTACCATTTGAGAAGATTGATTGTTGTACCAACGGTTGCATGCTATTTTGGGGCGACGACGAGAGCATCGATCAGTGCAGGATGTGCAGCTACCCTGGGTTCAAACCCTCAGATCGTAGGAAGAAGATAACTTTCAAGTCTATGTATTATCTTCCCATTACTCCTCATTTAGAGAGGTTGTATCAGTCGAGTGCCACTGCAAAAGACATGAGATGGCATGCTGAGGAGTGTTCAGGTCAGAATTCCGGAGAGGTGCGTCATCTTGCAGACTCTAATGCTTGGAGACATCTTGATAGGGAGTTTCTAGATTTTGCGAGTGAGAAGAGAAATGTAAGGCTTGGTCTGTGCACAGACGGATTTTGTTCCATTCGGTATGCACGGGTTGAAATATTTGTTGTGGCATGTGTTACTGACACCGTACAATCTACCTCCTTGGTTGTGCATGAAGCCTCAACACATATTTCTCACTGTCTTGGTGCTTGGTCCTCAGAAACCTAAGCATAATCTGGATGTCTACCTTCAGCCACTGATTAAAGAGTTGTTATATTTGTGGCATATGTGAGTAGAGACATATGACGTGTATAGGAAGGAGAACTTCACGTTACAAGCTGCTGTTTTATGGACCATCAACGATTTTCCAGCAAATTCTATGTTATCTGGGTGGTCAATAGTTGAAAAACAAGCATGCCCATATTGCATAGATGGATCTGATGCATTTTATCTTCTACTGAGTAGAAAGATATCATGGTTCGATAACCATATCAGAAGTTTCTATGTGATGATCATACCTTCCAGAAGGACAAAGTGAATTTTCTAAAGGGGAAATATGCTGTAAAGCGTCCAAGTCCTCGAGTTCGAACATGTATATAAACATTGTTTATATTTTAATCACCACTTACTTATGATAAGAGTTTTATCAATTTAGTTTAACCATACACACTTTATTTTAGGTGATTCGATGTTGTATGAGGTTACAGTAACTGGCTTATGGAAAATGACTGCGGAGGGTGCAATGGATCATAATAACGGATCCCTGGATGTTGGAAGAAGAGGAGCATCTTTTGGGACTTGCCTTATTGGAGTAAATTATTTAATAGACACAACTTGGATGTGATGTATATAGAGAAGAATGTGTTTGATAACTTGTTCCACATGATCCTGAATACAGAAGGCAAGATCAAAGACACTGCAAAATCCAGACAAGAGTTAAGTCAGTTCTGTTCTCATCCTAGTCTCTCCAATGGTCGACGACCAGGTGAGTTTCCACAAGCAAGCTACACAATTTCCAAAGCAGATAAGAAAAAAAATATTTCAATGGGTGAAGGAGTTGCGCTTTCCAAACAATTACGTGTTGAACATGGGTCGGTTGTTTGAGCTAGAAACACGGAATATCACTGCGATGAAGAGTCATGACTGTCATGTTTTCATGCAACGGTTGCTACCGATTGCCTTTTGGTACACACTTCCAAAGGCTGTATGGAGTGTGATCACAGAATTAAGTCTATTTTTCAGAGACTTAACTTCCTAAATGATTACAGTGGACGACATGCAACGTTTGGATAGAGACATCCCTATTATACTATGCAAGTTAGAACGGATTTTTCCACCCAGCTTCTTTGACTCGATGGAGCACTTACCTGTTCATTTACCGTATGAAGCTTTACATGGTGGTCCAGTGCAGTATAGGTGGATGTACCCTTTCGAGAGGTAAGTATATATCTTTTAAGTTTTTTGTTAATTATATTAAATATTGATCAATTGAATGTTTTTTTATTTAGGTATCTGCACAACTTGAAACGTAATATTGGTAATGCATCACACATTGAAGCATCCATTGTTAATGCATATCTTATTGAAGAGGTTGGAACATTTTGTTCTTATTATTTCGGCGATCAAGTTCAAACAAGGATCAGAAATGAGCCTCGCAACTACGATGGGGACAAGAACATCCTTTTCGTGAGTTTGATGGTATGCTGTCTATATTTTTAAATGCTGGTCGATCACTGGGTAAAGGGACCAAACGGTATTTTGAAAATAACTAGGAAGAAGAGACGATACAGTCGTATGTCTTGATGAATACGCCCGAGGTTCAACCATACATACAGTGAGTAATTTATTATAAATAAATTGTAAATATTTTATTGTTTTTATATGAATATTTGTTATATGTAGGATGTTTTGTGAGCGAACTCGACAACAAGTACTCCCTCCGTCTTTCTATAAGTTGCTCGCTGCTTTTGGGCACACGAATTAAGGTAAAAGTGAAAAAGTATAAGTGATGTGATGGAAAAAGTGAAAAAGTATAAGTGATGTGATAGAAAAAGTGAAAAAGTATGAGTGATGTGATGGAGAAAAGTGAAAAAGTAATGAAAATAGTGTAAAAAGTATTGAAAATAATAATAAAGAAGTGAATAGTAGTTTCCAAAAAAGGTAAAAAAGCAATGAGCAACTTATAGAAAGACGGACGAAAATGGCAACATGAGCAACTTATAGAAAGACGGAGGGAGTATCAGGCATCACAGAAGTAGATGTTTATGAAGCAGTTCGCCACAAATTCATATTTTGGTTCTAAAAAATGGTATGTAACACTATTTCATATTACAAAATTTAATTTCAATAATCTTCTAAAATAGTAATATGTATAGGGACTAAGCAATCAGCTTCACAATCCACATCTTGAAGTTTTGACCAAAAGACCACTTCGGCAAGTGACATGTTATAATAGGTACTATTCAAATGGTTATAAATTTCACACAGATGCGTATATGCTTCAGTAAAGCCACTTCAAACAGCGGTGTTTACGTTACCAGTGGAAATTACAATGAAGCACTGATCGATTACTATGGTGTGTTGCAAGAAGTTGTTGAAGTGGAATATCCAGGGTGGCCTTCTAGAAAAATTGTTATGTTCTTTTGTGAATGGTTTGGTCCGGGACGAGAAGGAAAAAGAGTCGATGCAAACTACAAGATTGTTGATATTAATATCAACAAAAAATACCTATCATATCTCGTTGGGTCTATGTTGAGTCGATGACATGCATGTTCCAACGGGATTCCTATCATATCTTCATGGGACCAGGCAAACACGTCCAAGTTGGACATGAGGAAAATCTCCATCTTTGACCGGTACGGTTCTGGAAACTCGAAACCTATAAAAAGTTCCAAGTCACTCTCCGGGTCCACCGGGATCGCCGTTAGTTCCTCCATGGGAGTGGTCTTCCTTTTCTGGTTCTTCCACCTTTGGGTCTTTCAGGAATTCCTCCAGGTTCTCCTTCATCATCGGTTCATGGCCTATTCGCAGTTCAAGGTCATCGCCACCTTTCCGAACTTTGGCAGGTTCATCAACCCTTCCTACTTCCTGATTAGGTGACCCTTCAACATGGGATGGTTCTTCAACCTGAGGAACTTGATCAACTTCCATTGGCGCTGGTTCTTGATCTATCGCAGGTTCTCTGTCTTGGGTATCAGTGACCACTTCCATGGGAGCTGGTTGTTGATTCTGCGCAGGTTCTTGCACTTGGCCAGTTTGGGCTTCTTCCACTCCTTCCATTGGCGCCGGTTGTGTGTTTTGTGCAGGTTCCGGTACTTGATCAACTTCAGCCATCGATTTCGGCAGGTCGCCTACCTCCATCAACTCGGTTTTGGTCGATATGATGCTAGGATGTTCGGCTCATTTGTTGGAATCTCGACGTTTTCTTCAAGGATATGAACCTACGTTGCAGACTTCTTTACTTGGCCATTTTTTATTTGAAGCAAACATTCCCTAGCCTTTTTCTGATCGCCTTTAATCCTTCCGGCACCTTTAGGAGTTGGAAATTTAAGATAGTAGTAGTAGGTCGAACTCACCGCTTTGAATTCATTGATAAATGGGCGGCCAAGGAACCCATTGTAGGTAGACTGCTGGTCAACAATGAGAAAATCTACGAGCCTAATCAGTCTTCTCTCTAGGTCCTCGGCTGATACAAGTTGTACGCTCAACCTAATCTGGCCTACGGGGACGGTTACAGCTTCTCCGAACCCCACTATCCTAGCATTATTAGGTTCTATGTACGACTTGAAATCACTTAAGGCGTCTAAGGTGGATTTGAATAGAATGTTAGTGAATGCGCCGGTGTCCACTAGTAGCCTGTGAACTCGGACGTTCATGATGTTGGCGTTTATCACCAACGAGTCGTTGTGGGGAGTTAGAATCACCTCCAAGTCCGCCTGGTAGAACGTCATCTCGGTTGTAGATTGAGTGACGGGCTTGGAACTGGAGCTGCCTTTCTGGACCTGGTTGATGGCCCAAAGCTCGGCCATTCTTTGTCTTTTAGAGATGGAGGATCTACCGTCTTGGTGACCTCCGGCAGCTCCGAAGTGTTCTTCGAGAACCAGGAGTTCTCTGGTTGGCTCCTGGTCTTGCTGAGGTTGGGGAGGTGCCCTACGTCTGTGTTGGGGACCACGACGGTCCTCGTCTTCTTCTTCATCATCAGAGACCTCCCTCCTCTCAGTCCTGGTTCTCTTTGCTGGTGCCTTTTTCACGAACTCGGCCAGCTTCCCATCCTCGTAGAATTTCCACAATTGTTTGAGGAGGTCGCGACATTCTTTGGTGAAGTGGCCGATCGATTGGTGGTAGGCACAAAACTTGTTGGGTTTGAGCTTCGTACGGTCTTGACGAATCCTCCTAGGTTCGTTCAACATGGCCTTGTCTTTGACCGCAGCGAAAACGTGGTTAACGGAGATGGTGAGTACTTGGTTGAGTTTTTCTTTGAACTCGTCTCCGTCACCAAAAGCTTTCAAGTTCCTGGGAGCTTTGTAAAAGCCCCCGGACTTCTTCCCGTGTGGCTTCTTCTCCTCTGAGGCACCGACTTCTTTTAGTAGTGCCTCCTGCCGACTTCTTTTAGTAGTGCCTCCTGCATATCCACGTACACCACATCTTTGTGTCAAAACTCGGTTTAGGTGTTCGGGCATGCAAGGTGTATTTCCTTCCAAAGTTTGGTGCCCTTCTTCAACCCGGCCATCACCGCGACTATCTTGGTGTCTTCGCTTACCGGCTCACCCTCCACCAGTATCTTATCGAACCTCTCCAAGTACTGCTGGTCAGATTCATTTTCGTCTTGGTGGATGTTGGCGAGCCGGTGCTTCTGGGTCAAATAAGACCCAAATCTAGAGAAGTGGGCCAAGAACTCCTGTGTGAGTTGGCCAAAAGACTTAATTGACCCTGGGGTGAGTGAAGAGAACCAGCGGTGGGCTCAGTCCCCGAGGGTCAGCGGGAAGTTCCGGCACTGAGTGGCGCGGTGGCACCTACCGAGATCATGTAGTCTGCATACTTGGCCAGGTGGACTTTCGGGTCAGATTCTCCTTCATATGCGTACATCACCAGAAGTTGGATCTTCTTTTGAACCGGTGCTTTGAGGATGGCAGGTGCCAATGGAGATGCAGGGAGGGAGGTGGTATCTGGTCCTCCAGTTTTGGTAAGCTACTTGCATCTAGAGCTGCTCAACGACCTTTTTCGATGTGGCCAACTCGTCATCGTGAACTACCTTCTGTGGAGGCTGTTCAAAGGCCGTGCACCTCGTGGACGCACGTCCCCGCAGTCCCTTACTCTGGGGTAGCCCCTCCGTGATGGGCTGAAACTGGCGGCCACCGTTTGGGCCTAGTCTGTCGACCGTGGGCCTCCTAAGATGATCGTGAGCAGACCTACGAGGCTGTAGATCCAACTCACCCCTCCGGGATGAAGCAGGGGCCGTCACTCGTTCATCTTCCTCCCATCGGGGCCCTAACCTGCCCCGGAGGACCTCCTTCTCCCGAGATTGGTGGGTCGCCGATGCTTCGGTGTAAGCTGAAGTTTGCCCATCCCGGGAGGCTAGCCTTTCCACCACTTTGTACTGGCGAGCTCTCGTGGAGCTCGCCTCTTGTTCTGCGGGAAGGTCGCTGGCCTGCCCCCGAGTTCGAGTGGCCTGAGTTGGCCTAGTCGCTAGTTCCCGGACCTCGTTGGCAGGAGCTCGCCGGGACGCCTGGGCGAGGTCACCCTGTTGCCTTTGTTGCAACCTTTGAAGAGCATCGATAGTTCGCTGAAGTTCGCCAGGATCGTTGGTTATTTCCCTCAGAGTGGGATTCAGTTCATCTTGGGCGGCAGTAGCTCGCTGGGGAGTTCGCGGAGCATCATTTTTTTGGGGTGCTCGCCGTGAGGTTTCCCCATCGGCCTGATTTTGAGGGGCTCGTCCCTTCCATCTCCTAGTTGAGCAGAGGTATGTTCCTTTGACATTTTGAAGTTTTAATGTGAAGGTCGTCAAGGTCGGCGGTTTCCAGTAAGGGTAATTTTTTCAAGATCCGTTCTAGCCTTGCATGCAAACAAATTGTCCAGATTTTAGTTTATTTGTTCACACACACGCGTTTAGGGTCGTTTTTGCTATATTATTAGTCTCGAAAATCTGGTAATTTAATCGAAAACTGGAAATCGATGTGTATCTTCAAGGTGTTCTTGGCTTTTGTCAAGAACACATGTAAATCTTCAAATTTTCTCACAAGTTGCTCTCGGATTTTTCAGAATCAGAGGTTCGGGCGCCCTTCTTCTAGCGCCAAATTGTTGATAAGATTTTGTAATCGTAAGATTAAGTGGCTGTAATCCCTTGATCTTATCAAACAATAACAAGAATTAAAGATTTGTTCTTGAATATGAAAGTAGATAGAGAGAGTTGAGAGCTAGTGAGAGAAAGTATGTGTTGGATTATGTAACTTAGAGAGAGAAAGGTACATGAGTGACCTATTTATAGGTTTGCATGTGTGAGGTGGCACCTTGTGAGCCTTCTTAGCTTTAAGTAATGACAAGTGTCCTTGACACTTGTCTTTACTCACTACAATGCTACCTTTACAATCGATGTCTATGTCCTAGACCTAGGCGAGCTTCTAGGCGAGCTTCAAGGCCTTGTGCTGTTTCGAAGCAATGTATAGATGGTCTTCTGAGTGGTCTCCTTAGGTCGCCCACTTGCTTCTTCATAAGTAGCGAACTTCAGAGCGAGCTTCTCTCTCTCAAGCTTGGTTCGACATTTAATTTGGGTTGCTGGGCATTTGGGCGAGCTTCTTCCCATTTCTGGTGAGCTCCCCCATGTTGATTCTGGTCAGAGTTGATGACGTGGCTTCTAAGCAGGCTGGCGACCTTCTTAGCCTTGGTTAATTAATCTCGTGATTAGTCTCGGGTAGTTCACTTATCAACATGAAGATTCCCCTTGAAAATCTGATCCTTGAGGTATTTATAGTGCCCACAATGTTTAGTCCAAAGTGCCCTTTATTAAAACGAGCAAAAAGATGAAAATAACCCTGAAAATCTGAAGTACTGTCGACCAAGGCTTGTGAGCTGCCGATCTTGATCGACATCTTGGTCGCGCAAGTTCCTCCGCTGCCGGTTTGGTGAAGCGGGCTGCCGATCTTGCTCTATATTTTGCGTGCGCGACCATCATGCTGCCGATCCAGAGATCCGGCGTGCGACCTGCCGAGCTAGGGTGCCGATCAAGGTACCTCGGCTGCCGATTTGGACACTTTGTGTCGGTCAATGCTCGACTTCCTCGTTTTTGTCATATCTTGAGTTTTAGAGCTCCGATTAACTCGATTCTTTTTTCTTTGCGACCCTCCCTTCGAGCTCTTTAACATGGTATATCATGTGCTTCTATTGGATCAACTAAAAAATTCTGGATTTTTATGAACTTGCTCGTCTTTTGCCAGTTTTGCTCGTTTTCACTACAAAATACAACTTTCTAGCCAAAAACGGTTAAATGCACAATGTATAGCATTTTAGGGTCAAATACGAATATAAGAACATCAAAACCATAGAGAAATGGATGAAAAATCATGCAATTATGACCCTAATCAGCTGAGCGACGAAAGTAAATTTGATTTTTTTCTTGATTATTGAAAACAAATGAAAATTAATGATCGATGATGCAGTGCAGATTTTGGTTTGTGATTGATGATCAGATTTTGGTTGGTGATTCAATTGAATTACGAAATTAATACAGACAAATCACTAATTGCATACACATAAATACAGTGCGTATAACTCTATAGACAATACACATACCAGGAAAGAATACTCTCTAAATCATATTACATCAAAATCAAGTCTGGATTACAACAGTGACAATGGTGAACATAATATACAGATCAATGGTCTACAAATAAACAAAAAAAAATCACTTTGCTCGGAATCCTCTCCATGTCGAAAGAAAAAGAACCGAAAAAATAGAAGCCAAAAATAGAAAACTCATTTTAAGCAAATACTTACCTTTTTCTTGCCACTCAGTTGTAACAAAGAATTAGTAGCTCTAATCTTGCCAAGAAATTTGATGGTTGCAGCAAAAACACTTCTAATCTTGTGAATGAAGGGTTTAATGTGAGAAAAAGAATATGAAAAGTTGTTATAGAAGAAGGGTAGTTTCATAATTACATGTCATATCCCACATTTAAATATCTTATCACACTTATTTTGGTGTGATTTATTATCTTAGTAGTTATGAAAATTTTCGGGTTATCCCCTGGTCAAGAGATTTAATTATAAAAATATCACTTAAAGTAAAAATTAATAATATAAGATATTTAAATCTTATCTAACATTATCAATCAAAGTAAACATACCCTAATTTTACAGATATCTACAAGATATTGTACTAAAAAATAAAATTTCCTAACGATAGTAGTTTCTTAAGTCATCGTATTATGTGAGTAATAATCATCATTATATGATTTGTATACAATACTTATCGAGTTAAATACTGGGCCAGAATATTTGATACTTCTAGTCATATATGTAATACTTCTGACTATAGATATGATACACCTGACCATATATGATATTCCTGATTACATATGTGATACACCTATTTTTGATATGTATAAGAATTATTTTGTAAACCATCTATTGTAGTAATTTGGATAGTGTAATTCAGTTTTTATGATTCTAATCATTACTTCTAATGTTTTCCATGTATGATATTTCTGACCACATATACGATATATTTGATTATATATGTACATAATTTATACACATTACATCACACAATTATGTACAATTAAATTCAAATTATTATTCATAAATTTATTTTTGGGTGGTGATTGATAGCCAATATTAGATGTCATAAATTTTGTAAGTAAAATCTATATAATGTTATTTGGTATGGTGTAATAGAAAAATTACATAAAATAGTCCTAAAAAGTAATTTTACCTCGTAGCGTGTAATATGTAGATATATAAAAAAAAGTTACTATTCATGTCATACAAAAATTATAAGGGGGGAAAAATGTGAGGTAATTTATTATATGGAGAACAGTGAGGAGTGTAATATGACAATTTCTTTTACAGGGTCATAAGCAAACATGAATACCCTCAGTCTTTCACTTCACTACTCTATTATTGAACATAAAGCAGCATGCCGCTCAGTCGCCATTTGCTGCTGCTTCTTCTCTCTCTCTCTCTTGACTCTCTTCTTCTCTCCATTCAAGTCTCACCGGATCTCTATTTTACATGAGTCACGGATCGCAACTAATATTGGCTCAGGTCTGGCCAATCGAGTTTATTCGTAGTGGGCATTTGCAGAATTGCGTTGCAAATCTCCTTCCAAAATTCTCAACTGACTATTGAGTTTGATGTGAAGTATATTTTTACACCTTGTACCTGTCTTATACAGGCCCTGAAGACTGGTAGTCTGTTGGCTCATGGGGATCTCCTGAACAAGCTACATGTTCTTCAACCTGTTTCTGTTCCTATTTCTTGTAAATTTTTGTAACACCCAAGAGTAAGCTGCTGTTTTCGTCCCCTAACTTTTCCTTTTTGGCATGTTTAATTGTTTTTCCTAGTTTAGTCCCTTAAGTTTTGTGCTTTAGTATTTTATCTTTTGTTTAGTATTAGTTCTTAATCCATTTAGTATTAGAAGACCTTAGAGCTTAAGTTGTGATACTTTTGACATTTAGAAGTAATACTTAAGTTTGAATTATTAGACTTTATTAATACTTAGAGTTTTAGTCCTTTAAGATTATAAATAATTAGAATTGAGGATTTAATTGGGATTAGAATTTATTTTCCTTAAGAAATTCGAATTTTATTAAGAGAAGCATTTTTAGGAGAGAGGAAATTCCAAGTTTGTTACAAGAATGAGGGTAGATTTGGAAGAATCAAGGTCTAGAGTTAGTTAGAGTCCTAATATTTGATTAAGAAAGATATGATTATATTCATGGGATATTTTTGAAACTTAGCCATAAGAATTAATTAAATTGAAGTCTTGAGGTTATTAAATTATTATATTGGAGATATTAAAAAGATATGCCAAGATATGACTAAGATTTTCCAAGATTTGTCCAATATGTTCATTATCCCTTTTTCCATCATTATATTCGGTCATATTAAGTCTTTTATCACCAAGATATCATTCTAAGATCCAAACCCAAGATTTGTTCATGCTACACCTACAAGTTCGGCCACCTCATCATTTTCCAAGATTATATTGATTCTAGTCCTATAAATTCGAAATTTCTCTTATTGCAAACCAAGATATGATTTATTTCCAAGATATCATTAAGACTTGTTCATAAGCCATATATTTCTTTTCCTTCTCAAGTTTTCGGTCATATTCAGCTATAACCCATAAATTTCGAGAAATCACCCTATTACAAGTTAGAATATATTTTATTGCTAAGATATCTTCAAGATTTGATCATGAAATCAAATATTTCCTTCCCCTATCTTGTTAATTTTCGTCCAGCCCCAATTACCAGCCCATAATATTTATTTAATGTTCATATATTCATCAAGATATTATTTTAAGCCCTATATCTTTCCATCCTATAAATATAGGACCCTTATTGGCACCCAATTCTCACCTACACCTTTATTATTTTCGAGAATTGAGAGAGTTAGAGAGAGACATATTTTTGAAAATTCTTAGAGATTAGAGTTGAGAAAATTCGAGTTCATCTTGTGGAAGAAAAGTTGGAGGATTAGAAAGCCGGACGTACACACAAACCGTTTTCAATCTCAAGAAATCAAGGTGGGGATCCTACGGTGAAAAGTGGTATTTGGTTCGATTTTTAAATACTATGTTGATGTGTTTATATGTTTATATGCTAAGAAGAATGGGTGCTTTTAGTACCAACAGATTCACGGATACTAAAGGGAAACCTTGTAGTGTCAACAGATGCGTTAAGTCGTATTCAATCAGATGCGTTAAGTCGTATTCAATCAGATGCGTTAAGTCGTATTCAATATGTATGTATGGTATGTTTTCATGTACGCATGTCCATTATATTTAGACTTCGAACTAACGTTTCCCCATTGAGAGTTATTTATAATTTCTCACCCCTTTCACCAAACTATTTTTCAGATTATGTCGAGTAAGGGACGACGTGGCTAGCGGAGGAGGCGTGTGGATGTGGGAAATAACGAAGATATGAAAAGATAATTTCACAAGCAAGTTATTCATTTTATACGTTTATTACGATTTACTTAATTTTTGGTTTTTAATTAATTTTGCATGAAGGATTTAAATTGAATTTGTGATTTAGAGATTATTCTGGTGTTTGAAGACTTTTTATTAAGATAAGACTTTTGAAAGATTTGATGATTCCTATGATTTTATTCTATGTGAAAGATTTTGGATTATATTAGAAAATTTCCATGTGATAGGATATTAAATTGTTAAAAATTAAATTGGGGAGATAAATCATGTTTTAGGGCAGTAAGTAGACGTGTCTTATGAGAATATATGTTAGGAATTAAGTTGCATGTGAATAGATATGATTTTTGGTCCTATATATTAATTAGAGTCCTTAATATTGCATGACTAGAATTAACGTTTTATAACTCCATTAATTCCGAAATTTTAACACTATATTAGTCATGAAAAATTATGCATGTAAACCAAATTTCACGATTTTATCAATAGTAGAAGTCTAGGGTTTAATATTAGTCCTTTAATTACCTAGTATGCGACTTTTAAGAAATAAATCAAGAAGTTTTCATTAATAAAATATTTTTATCAGTATTATATGATTTAATAAGTATTTTAGACGTGATTAATTATGTGGCAATATGAGATTTGTTAAAAGAATGAATTTCTAGAAAGCTAGTGGACTATTTTTCGAAAAATATTGTGTTATAGTTGTACACGAGTTTATGTTTGATCCTATGAGTTTAAATATGATATTATGTGATTTGCTAAGTTGGAATTATTTAGGTTGCATGTAGATTTAATTATTTGTGGTATATTAGCATGTTTTAAATGATTATTAATATTCAAGGCATGTAATTTATGTTAAGATTTTATTTTGTGATTTATGTGAAAGTATTATGTTTTAATTCAAAGAGTTTTTAAAGAAAAAGAAAAATTTATTTTATGATAAGTTAGATCACACCCAAAGGATTACTTTTCAAGATTTATTAAAGATTTCTGCTGTATTTAAAGATTAGGGTGTGACAATTTTCTCCTGAAACTTTAAGCAATGCTTCTCCTAATACTCTCAAATATTTTCCTTTTGTGACGCATTTTTGTAATGACTCTCATTCAATAAAATCTTGTGATGCTTCTTTCAAGGCCAAACAGACCAGATTACCTCTTCCACAATTTAATATACAATCTACCACTACCTTGTTTGAGCTTATTCACATTGATATTTGGGGACCTTGTCGGGAAGAAATATTTACAAATACACCTTTCTTTCTTACCATTGTTGATGATTACAACAGGGGTACATGGGTTTTCTTAATGTCTAATAAATCCCAAACTTATAAATTCCTTAAACACTTCATTCTTAAAGAGATCACTTAAAATTGTTCGAAGTCATAATGGTACTGAATTTTCTACTAAAGAGTGCCAAAATTTTCTTTCTTCTCTAGGCATTATTCATCAAACTTCTTGTGTTAGTACTCCTCAACAAAATGTGATAAACTAGTGGTTTACCAACGCCGCGTTCGGAAAAAGAAGTCTTAAGCATCGGTCTATTTCCATATTCTAGTATCTTCTTATTTGAGTTATTTCTATTTCTGTTTTTATTTAATTATGGATGTGGCCCGTGGGCCGGGATGAACTCTATAAAGGGTGCGATTATACATACCCCGAATTCCTCTAAACATACCCCAATCACTAAACATACTCCATTTAAAATAAAAAATTAATCTAAAATACTAAACATACCCCATATTTTCCTATAATATCCTTTTCCATTTTTTACTAAATCTTCATCTAATTTTTTATATATATTAATATATATATATATATATAAACACGTTCTTCCTCTCCTCTCTCTCAATAACCACTCTCTTCTGTTCTCATCCTTCATGTTCACGTATATATGTTCTCTCTGCCAAGTAATAATCTATTTTGTTCTTTGCTAAGTGCCCACCAAATTGCAATTCATTTTTAAGCAAATAGAATTCTGAATCTAGATTAGCTACCCATAACAGAGGCTTCTTTAAATTTAGAAAGTTAATTAAATAAAATGGAAATCAGGAGATATGAATGAGTAAAAACATGAAAAGAAAAGATTGTGAATGAGACGTGGCAGTTGCGAGCGGCTTGAGAACGTAGCTTTCCTCGTAGATATTGGCGATGGAGATGCGATTATATGGCCAAAGCTTCAAACGGCCATGGCGGCGATCTGAAATGGCAAGATTTTTTACTCAATTAAATTTGATTTTGAATTTCGGGTGAATCCGGTGCACCCAAAACACACTCTTTTTTTAATAGTTTTGAATATTTAATCTCCATCACACGATTGTTAAATGAAAGACTTAGTCAAAAATGGAAAAGGGTGTTACAGGAAAATATGAGGTATGTTTAGTATTTAGTTTAATTTTTCATTTTAAATGGGGTATGTTTAGTGATTGAGGTATCTTTAGAGGAATTTGGGGTATGTATAGTCGCACCACTCTATAAATACTTGGATGTTTAGGGTTTTGAATTATCTTTGAAATTCATAAATTATTCAGCCAATTGGCATGGACGGTTAACTCCGTATGCTGTGTTTCCTGTTTTCTTGCTCTTCACTCTAACAAATTGGTCCGACCTGCCGGATCATGCCACCGAAAGTGGACGACCGTGTTGCTGCGTTGGAGAAGAGTATGAAAACCTGAGAAATGAAGTTTGATTCTCTCTCCACATCCATCGATGAAATTCGATCCTTGCTCCAAGAACTGACGAAGAGACGTCCAATCACCACTGATTCATCGTCTCAAGGCGAGGCATCGTCGTACCCAACTTCAATGCCACCGACTTCATGGGCGGCCCCCACAAGCCCTGCCTCGAACTTCCTCTATTTGCTGGAGAGGACCCTGCTTCATGGTTGTCACCTGCGGAGAAGTTCTTTGCTATTGAAAAGACTCCTAATCATATGAAGATCGATTATGCCTTGGTTGCAATGGAAGGTCCGGCTTTTCATTTGCTGCAGTGGCTTCAATCACGCCCTCCTACTCTGACTTGGGCTCGGTTTACATTGGAACTACAGAAACAATTTGGGTCTGATCCTCATGCCAATCCTTGCGAGGCGCTCGCCCTAACCCATCGAACTACCACAGTGGATGATTATACTCAGCAGTTCATCATGGGACTTTCTTCTGTTCCACATCTTTTGGATACGGATACCATGGGATTGTTTCTTCATGGACTTCGCCCAGAAATGCGGCTCCGTATCCGCTCGAAAGATGCCGAAGACTTATATTCCACTATGCATCTTGCACGTGAGATTGAGCGTGAGATCGTAGAAGCCCTTCTCAACCCGTATCCTCGATCTCCTTACCCTAGTTCCACCTTCGGCGGCAAGCCCCCAAGCACAGCTAGTTACTCTCGTTCAACAGGGGTTTTGCCACCAAAACATGCAGCGCCAACTTACTCCCACTCAACGGAGGCCCCTCGATCCACTGCCCGTGCCTTTCATCCACCCATGGAAATGGTCAACTCCTCCAACCGTACTCAACCCCATCCCCCACAATAGATATCCCAAGCAGAGTACCGAGACCATCGTTCGAGAGGCTTATGTTTTCAATGCAAGGTATCGTACTCCCCTTCTTCTGTCTGTCAAAATCGTTCGCTCCAGGTTATGGTGGTGCTCGAAGATGAGGGTCCGGGGTCTGTAATCTTTGAGTATCCATTTGCTTCTGATGACTTGAGTCCTATGGAGGATATTTATCTACAGTCTTTACTTCTCTCATCCGCCTCAGCACTCGGGTTCGATAGCCCACAAACTTTGGAATTCATTGGCACTATCAAGGATTGTAAGGTAATTGTCATGATTGATAGTGGGGCTACACATTGTTTTATTGCCCCTAAAATTGTGCAGGAATTAGGTCTTCCAATTGATGCTTCCACCGCCTTGCCGGTCAGACTTGGAGATGGCAAGAATGTCCATACCTCGAGTGTCTGCCCGGATGTGACACTAGTTTTAGGAACCACAACGTTTATTTTTCCAGGCCATGTTTTTCCTGTGAGTGGCGTGGATGTGATCTTGGGGGTAATGGTTTTTGCCGCATTAGGGGATATCCAGGTTAATTGGAATACACAAACATTGAAATTCTCCCTTGCCGATCAACAACATTGCTTGCAAGGTGTCCCAGGTCTTCAGAAACATCAAGTTTTCTCTAATTCTATTTTTAAGCTATCTGCAACTGATTCGTGTTGGGTGCTTTTGCCTTTAGCTTGTTTCCAGGCGCATGTATAGGATCCAGATACCATTTGCCCTGAAATTTAGCAGTTGTTAGATGAATTTCCCTCAGTATTACACCCTCTCCCTAGTCTTCCGCCTCCGCGTGTATCGGATCACCGGATTCCCTTGTACCCAGATTCTGCCCCAGTGTCGGTTCGACCCTACCATTATAATGCCACTCAAAAATCTGAAGTTCAGCGCCTTGTGGAAGAATTGCTCACTGCTGGCTTAATCCAGCCTAGCTAAGGTCTGTACTCAAGCCACGTACTCCTAGTACACAAAAAAGACTGTAGTTGGAGATTCTATGTTGACTATCGTGAGCTCAACAAACGCACGATACTGGATAAATATCATATCCCCATAATTCAGGAGCTCCTTGACGAGTTGTATGGGGCCTCGTGGTTTACTAAATTAGAATTGCATGCAGGGTACCATCAGATTCAGGTCACACCAAAGGATATCCACAAAATGGGGTTCCGTAATCACTCAGGGCACTATGAGTGGCTGGTGATGCCCTTTGGGTTATGTAATGCACCTTTCACATTCGAGGCTGTTATGAATGACCTCCTTCGCCCTCTTCTGCGTCGGTATGTGCTGGTATTTTTTTGATGATATATTGGTTTATAGTGTTGATTGGGATTCTCATTTATCACATTTGCATGAAGTTTTTCATATTTTTCCTCTGCCTCTTTTGTGGTTAACCCAAAAAAATGTTCTTGGGCTCAACATTCTATTGAGTATCTGGGTTATGTGGTGTCCGCGGAGGGTGTACAGATGGATCCCTCGAAGGTGCTAGCAGTTCTTCAATGGCCCACACCTAAATCCGTCAAAGTTGTTCACAGTTTTTTGGGTATAACAGTTTATTACCATCTGTTTATTAAGGATTATGGAAAGTTTGCCTTGCGAATGACAGCCTTACTCAAATCACTCTAGCAGGCCATTACCTCTGCACCGGTATTGGCTGTTCCAGACTTTACTCGACCTTTCTACATCGAATGTGATGCATTGGGAAAGGGGTTGAGAGAAGTGCTTATGCAGGATAAACGACCCATCGCATTTTTTAGCAAGGCACTCTTGGACCGTAATGTTTCAAAATCTACTTATGAGAAAGCTTATGGCACTAATCCTTTCTATGTTGCATTGGCGCCAGTATCTCATCGGGAGATAGTTTGTGGTTAGTACCGACCATCGTAGCTTGAAACACTTGCTGCAGCAAGCTATCTCTTCACCGGCACAACAATATTAGGTCTCCAATTAATCAGGTTTGACATTGTTATTGAGTATAAGGCTGGAATATCAAATGTGGCAACAGATGCCCTCTCGACGCGTGATTCCGATTTGACTCATGGGGCCATTTCAATTCCCTCGTGGGTGGAATGGTCGACTCTTTCCAAGGCTGTCCACAGGGATCCCACTTATTCGGCTTCGATTCAGGCCTTGAATGAGGACCGAGCTGTGCAGCAGCCATTTACTCTTGTTAATGGTATTTTGTACTTCAAGGGGCGATTAGTCATTCCCATGGACCCGAAGTGGACGACTAATCCGATTGCCGAATTCCATTCCACTCCCACTGGGGGTCATGTTGGGGCTTTTCGTACTTATCAATATTTATCGTCCAATGTCTGTTGACCGGGTATGATGAAGAAGGTTTTTAATTACGTGGCCGAATGTTTGATTTGCCAATGTAACAAGTCCGACACACATGCTCCTATAGGTCTCTTGTAACCACTGCCTATACCAGACCGTATTTAGGAAAATGTTCGCATGGACTTCATCACGGGCCTTCCCAAATCAAATCGAGTTGATGTCATTTTGGTGGTGGTTGATCATCTCTCCAAGGCAGCCCATTTCATGACGTTATCACACATTTACAGCCCGCGATGTGGCTGCTCTCTCTGCTCGTGAGGTGGTCCATCTCCATGAGGTTCCTCGCTCCATTGTGTCGAATAGAGACCCAGTTTTCTGCAGTGCTTTTTGCTGGAACTATTCAGGGCGATGAGTACTAAGCTCCGTATGAGTTCGTCGTATCACCTAGAAATAGATGGCCAATCCAAAGTAATGAACCATTGTTTGGTGACTTACTTACGGTATTTTGTTTTAGATCATCCGTGTCATTGGGCGGTCTGGTTAGCATGGACAAAATATTATTTCAATATGAGTTTTCATTCTACGACTAGGTGTACTCCATTCAAGGTTGTGTATGGGCAAAAACCACCCACACTTGCTCAGTATCTACCTGGGGAGATCCGGGAGAAGGCGGTCCTAAATGATTTGAGGGGGGGACTCCATCTTGGGTAACTTACGGTATCACTTGGAGCGCGCTCAGTAGCGCATGGCACCGGCTGCTAACAAAAACTATCGAGATGTGAAGTTTTTGGTGGGTGACAGGGTCTTCCTTAATTTCTGGCCTTATCTTCAGGCTTCTTTTTTTCGTCGGTTGGGCGTAAAGCTGGCCTCTAGATACTTCGGTCCGTTTGAGATTCAACAATGTGTTAGGGGGCTGTCTACAAGCTTAATCTTCCGCCAGATTGTCACTTATATCCTATTTTCCATGTTTACCAACTTAAGGCATATGTTGGGGATGCTCGGGTACTGCCTCATATCTCTCCAGACATTGTTGATGGGTTATGGACTTCATTCTGTCGCAAGTGCTCAAGTTCCGGGACGTTTGGAGAGGAGACGATCGTGTCTCACAGGTTTTGGTTGCTTGGGAGAACCACCCCGTGGAGGATGCAGCTTGGGTCGATGTTTCCCTGTTCCGCTCCCAGTTTCCGTAGTTCCGCCTTGAGGACAAGGCCATTTCTAAGAGGAAGGAAATTGATAAACCACTGGTTTACCAACGCCGCGTTCGGAAGACGAAGTCTTAAGCATCGGGCTATTTCCATATTCTAGTATTTCCTTATTTGAGTTATTTTTAGTATTTCCTTATTTGAGTTATTTCTATTTTTATTTTTATATAATTATGGATGTGACCCGTGGGTGGAGATGAACTCTACAAATACTTGGATGTTTAGGGTTTTGAATTATCTTTGGAATTCAGAAATTATTCAGCCAATTGGCGTGGGTGGTTAATTCCATGTGTTGTGTTTCTTGTTTTCTTGCTCTTCACTCTAACAAAATATCATTGTTGAAAGCAAACATAGGCACATTCTTGAAGTCGCTAGATCCATACATGTTTCATTCTAAGCTTCCAATTAAATTCTGGTGTTTTTCCATTTCACTTTCTGTCCATGTCATAAATAGACTGTCCAGTTCTATATTGTCATGTAAAACGCCCTCTGAAATTTTATATGGTCATGCTCCAGATTACTCTAGACTTAAAACTTTTGATTGTCTTGCTTATGCAACAAAAAACACATCTTAAATCTTCCAAGTTTGTGTCTAGATCTCATAAGTGTGTGTTATTGGGTTATGTTTTTTGAAAGAAAGGATTTCATCCCTATTGTCTCGATTCTAAAAAATTTCTTGTTTCCAGGGATGTGAAGTTTCTCGAGCACATCTTTTCTTTTATTCCTTCCAATTCAGAGTCTACTCAAACACCAATTCCATGTTCTTCATCTAATACTTTCTTACCTACGGAAAATACTTTTCCGCAACCGCAAAGTCCTATTCCTTCCCCTGATCCATCTTAATCCACCAATTCTCCTCATGTTTTTCAACCTCTTTCCATTCTTAGAAGAGGTCAGCATCCTCGAAATCAACCTGTGTGGCTTCTAGATTTCGTTTCTCACGTTTCTACCCATGATTTCTCCCCTTATCCTCGAAACAATCCCATTGATTATAGCATTGCATGCATATGCTGCCGTCTTGCATCATATTTCTATGGTGAAGGGATTTTGCTCATATGAACAAGCTTGTAAGTTTAAAGAGTGGAAAGATGTCATGGATAGAGAATTTTTGGACTTGGCAGTTGGTCCATTTGCCTAAAGGGGAGAAGGTAATTGGCAGCAAATGGATTAATAAAATTAACCTTAATCCTGATGGGAGTATAGATAGGTATAAAGCTCAATTGGTGGCTAAGGAATTTTCTTAAACATTTGATATTGACTATAATGAATTTTTTTTCCTGTACTATTTCTTGCTATGTAACTATGCAAGAGTGGCCTATTTGTAACTAGGATGTTAATAATGCGTTTCTGCATGACCATTTAGATGATGAGGTATACATGAAAGTTCCACAGGGCTATACTTTGATGACTCCGGGGATGGTTTGTAGATTAAGGAGAAGACTTTATGGCTTGAAACAAGTAAGTAGACAATATGAAGATGTGAGTGTTGAGACCAGTGCTATCACATCTTGAATCACACCCATCCTTCAGGACATTCTCCAGGATATTTTTTCTAACGACTAACTTTTTAGTGTTGTTCAAATTGTCTTTGCTATCATTTCAGGTCAACATCCTTCAGGAAACATGTTCCAGTGACTAACTGCTTAGTGTTGCTTCAATGGTTATCCTTGGTGCTGTCCTTGGTCAACAATGGTCAACGGCAGTTATTCCCATGACACAGAATATCTTGATTCACCTGGAAGGATCTGGAACGTAGTGGAAGGACCTAGAATCAAAAGAACCGTGAGTTAAAGAAAGGAAGTTACATGTAAGTTACCTCAACTCCTACAAAAGTGGATCTCAACTTCTCTCCATGATTTCCACTTCATTGATGGACGGATCATCATTCTAACTCTATAAATAGATGTGGAATACGTCCTGAAATAAGTGAGAGAACCCACACTACATACTGAAGTATAGCGCATTTATAGGAACCTATTTTTACGTTTTTGTGTAGTGATTTCACATGTGTTGTTACACTCTGTACAACACTGTGTATATAATTATCCCATTCATTTTGCTGAGCTATTCATGGGGTGTGGAAGTTTTTGCTTGAAGTAGGCTTAGACATAACAATCTAGGTTTGTCATTTGGAAACTTGATTGGATATTTATCCGATTTTATGTTTGAGATTTGGAAGGAATGTTTCCACGTCTCGAATTTGTTTTCGTAATCACTTTTTCCAAGTTAGTGATATTTCAGCCTTGAGGCCACCACAAACTAATTTTAGTTTGTGGAAAGATTGAGTTAATCCTTGTGTTCAAAGTCTTCCGCTGTTTACTTATTCTCTCTACATTATTCTGAACACAATAAGTATTGTCTTGAGTGTTGCCACATTTTGAACAATACTTCAACTCAACGGTACCACACAGCACTATCAAGTGGTATCAGAGCCATCACTTGACGGTACTAAATGTTGGTCCTGATGCTGAGTGTTGAGTTGCCATTGATTACCCTCTTGGAGCTATCTACTCTAGTGGATCTATCACCTGTCCTCCCATACTCGATGGAACCAATTATGCCGCATGGAAAAGCCGGATGAGGAGTTACATCAAATCCCTTGATGAACGTGCCTGGAAAAGCATTCTATTATGTTGGAGTCCTCCCACAACTGAAGATAAAGATGGAGACCAGATTCTCAAGAACGAGCTTGAATGGACCATAGAGGAGAACAACTCATCATTGTACAATTCAAAGGCCATCAATGCTATCAATTCATCGGTTGATAAGGTTATGTTCAACCTTATCCAGAATTGTGTTTCAGCCAAAGATGCATGGGAAAGACTACAAGAACACTGTGAAGGTTCGGGTAGTGTCCGTAGAGCAAAGGCAAGGATGCTGAACACAAAGTTTGAAGGCCTAAGAATAAAAGATGATGAGACGATTTCTTCCTACAATGAGAGACTGTATGAGGTGGTGAATGAATTGCAATCACTTGGAGATCCAATCTCCAATATCAGGTTAGTAAACAAAACCCTTCATACTCTTCCTAGAAGATTTAATGGTAAAGTTTGTGCCATTGAAGAAGCTAGGAACACTGATTTGTTGAGTCATAATGAGTTAATGAACATTTTAAGAACTTATGAAATGGACTTGTCTCAACAATAATCTGCATATGATAAAAAGGGTGTTGTTGTTTTCAAAGGAGAAACCTCTTCAAGTTCTGGAAAAACTTCTGTTATTACTGAAATTGAACAGGTTGAAGATAGTGTTGATGACACTTCATTTGACACTGATAGTATTGCATTTCTTACCAAAAAATTTGAAGCCTATCTTAAGCAAAAGAGAAATAAATCTGATTTTAACATTAAGCATAAGATGGATTTTAAAAATTCCCCTCAAACTTCTGGTCGAAAATCTTTTCAAAGAAAAACTTTAAGTATGATCCTGAGTATAGAAAAAATATCATTTGTGATGAGTGTACTGATTATGGTGATTATGCAAATGAATGTGCTAACATACAATTAAAGAAAATGATGAGCTTAACTGTTTCTTTGAGTGATGAAGATTCTGATGAAGAGGTAAAGGCTACAGATGAAGAACTTGCATTCTTATCAGAATGTGTGAGAGATGACTTCCCTGGAAGTGACTCGGATGTTGAACCAAGTGTGACAACCCCAGCAACAACATCAAACAGGTTTCAGTCTATTTCTGAGTCTGATGAGGATAGTACTAATGTTTTTTATTCTAAAACAGGTACCTCACAAGAACCTTTAGAAATAAAGGTTACTAAACTTTAGAATGAACTAAAATCTGTCAATCGAGCTAATGAAGAGCTTATTGAAACCATCACAAGACTTGAGGTAAATCTCACAAAAAAGGATCTTGAAATTTCTAAACTCCAAGCAAGGTTGACTGTTTCCACACTTAGTTTCAAAAAGTACTCTAAAGGTACAACTACTTTGAATGAAGCTTTGTCTGTTAGAAAAACTGATAAATTCGGTCTTAGATTTTCTAAAAATTCCATCCCTTTTAGTTTTGAAAAACCTGTCACCTTTGTGAAACCAAATTCAAAAGTTTCTTCCAAAAAATTTCCAAAACAAATAGGCAAAAGAACTTTTATCTGTCATATTTGTTCAGTTCCTGGACACATTTGTCCTTACTGTTTCAAAGTAAAAGATGATTTGCTTTCTGGAAAAGTGTTACCTGGAGTGTTACCACACAAGTATTCACACACATCAAAAACTGCATGGATTAGAAAACTCAAAGTGCTTTGCAATGTTGATTGTACTTCTTTACAAGCATGTGTACCTGGTTTATGGTATTTTGACAGTGGGTGTTCTAGACATATGACAGGAAATATTGAATACTTGAATGAATATGAATTTTTTTATGGTGGTAAACTTACATATATTGGTGGTTCTAAAGGTAACATAATAGGAAAAGGAACTTTGAATGTTGAAGGTTTTCCAAAACTGAAAAATGTGCTGCATGTTGAAGGTTTACGTGCTAACTTGATAAGCATAAGTCAGTTGTGTGATAATAATCAGCATGTGAAGTTTGATAAAGACTTCTATTCTGTATTAGATAAAACTGATAAATGTGTAATGGTTGGTCATCTTTCTGCTGATAACTGTTATCTCATTGGTGACAACACTTCGTGCAACATTTCACAATCTGATGAAAGTGTTCTTCGGCACCGAAAGCTTGGCCATGTAAATTACAGAAATTTATAAAAATTGGTTAAGACAGAGGCTGTTAGAGGGTTACCTAAGCTCAGTTTCATAGATACACCTGTTTGTGGATCATGCCAAAAAGTTAAACAGAAAAAATCTTCACACAATATCACATCAATATGGACAACTACTAGATGCTTGGAACTTCTTCACATGGATCTAATGGGTCCTATGGAGACAGAAGTTTTGGTGGTAAGAGATGCTCTTTAGTTGTTGTTGATGACTTTTCAAGATTCTCATGGGTTGAGTTCATTAGGGAAAAATCTGACACTTTTGAAGTTTTCAAAATCCTTTACAAGCATTTGCAAAAATGTTTTTAATTTGAAAGTTAGTAGGATTAGAACTGATCATGGTAAGGAATTTGAAAATGGTATGTTCACTGATTTTTGTGAAAAGAGTTTTCCTCTCCTTAAACTCCACAACAAAATGGCATAGCTGAAAGAAAAAATAGGACATTGCAAGAAATGGCTAGAGTCATGCTAACTTCAATGAATGTGTCTAAAAGATTTTGGGCTGAAGCATTGAATACTACATTTCATGTGTCTAATAGAGTCTTCTTTAGACCAGGTTGTTCTATTACTTCTTATGAGCTATTGTACAAAAGGAAACCTAACTTGTAATATTTTCACACCTTCAGATGCTTGTGCTACATTCTAAATGATAGAGATTACTTGACCAAGTTTGATTCTAAGAGTGATAAAGGGCTGTTCTTAGGTTACTCTAAGAATAGCATGGCTTACAGGGGTTACAATCTTAGAACAAGAACTTTGCAAGAATCTGTGAACATAGTATTTGATGATGTTTCAAATATCTCAGGTAAAAAGGTGGAAGAGGACATCTCTGACTTGATGGAAATCACAAGTATCACTGAACCAGTGAAAAGTGTTGAACCAAAGGCGAAAACATCTCTAGTGACATCAGATGCAGATTCAGAAGATGATGAGAATCAGTCACCCAAAACTCCTGGACAAACCCTTGTCCGTAGATACAAGAAGGATCATCCTTCATAACAGATCATAGGTGAATCCTCAGTTGGTGTTCTCACAAGAAGAAAAGGTAAAATGAATGAGGTAGTACATTCGGTTTGCATGTCCAATATATGCACTCATGTATGTACTCAAGGTTACTTTGCTTCTATTGAACCCAAAATGTGTCTGAAGCTTTGAAAGATGAAAGTTCGATTGAGGCTATGCAAGAAGAACTTGAACAATTCACTAGAAATGACGTTTGGACTCTAGTACCTAGACCTTCAAACATGAATGTAATTGGAACAAAGTGGATTTTCAAGAATAAGACTGATGAATTTGGTAATAAAGTAAGAAACAAAGCTAGGCTTGTTGCACAAGGATGTACACAAATTGAAGGAATTGATTTCGATGAAACATTTGCTCTTGTTGCTAGGATAGAATCTATTAGACTTCTATTATCTATTGCATGTTTTATTGGAATTAAATTGTTTCAAATGGATGTTAAGGCTGCTTTTTTAAATGGTGTTTTACTTGAGGAAGCTTTTGTAGAACAACCAAAAGGTTTTGTAGATCCATTTCATCTTGATTATGTGTATAAATTGAAGAAAGTTTTGCATGGTTTGAAACAAGCCCCTAGAGCTTGGTATGGTAGACTTACTGATTTCTTACTACAATTTAGATTCATTAGAGGTGAGGCTGATAGAACTCTTTTCATTAAGCATGATACTAATGGTTTCTTGATTGCACAGATATATGTTGATGACATTGTATTTGGTGCAACATCACAAGAATTGATTAATAACTTTGTGAAAGCTATGACTACTACTTTTGAAATGAGCATGGTTGGTGAGCTAATTTACTTTTTAGGAATATAAATCAAACAAAGTGATAGTGGTATTTTCATTTCACAAAGTAAGTATGCTAAAAACTTAGTGAAAAGATTTGGTCTTACTGATGCAAAGTCTATGAAAACTCCTATGGGAACTTCACAGAAACTGTGCAAAGATGATGTTGGACAAAGTGTTGACCACACTCTGTATCGATCTATGATTGGCAGTTTACTATACTTAACTTCCAGTAGACCTGACATTATGTACAGTGTTTGTGTGTGTGCCAGGTACCAAGCAAATCCCAAGGATTCTCACACGAAGGCTGTGAAGAGGATCATCAAATATGTGAGTGGCACAAGTGACATGGGATTGTGGTTTACAAAGGACACAAATAGCACACTAGTAGGCTATAGTGATGCTGACTGGGCTGGTGACTGTGATGATAGGAAAAGCACTAGTGGTGGTTGTTTCTACATGGGTAACAATCTTGTTTCTTGGCATAGTAAAAAACAAAAGTACATTTCCCAATCTACTGCTGAATCTGAGTAAATAGCTGCTGGTAGTTGTTGTACACAACTCCTATGGCTTAAAAAGATGCTAGATGATTATGTGCTTGAGACAAATACACTGATAATTTTCTGTGATAACATAAGTGCGATCAACATTTCAAAAAATTCGGTACAACACTCACTCACAAAACACATAAGCATTAGACACCATTTTTTAAGAGATCTAGTTGAGAAGGAGATAGTGAAATTAGAATATATATCCACTGAAAAATAGATAGCTGACATTTTCACAAAAGCACTAGACTTTGAGAGGTTTTCTTCACTTAGAAAATCTCTTGGACTCTGCATTCCTTGAAAATATGTGTGTGATGTTGCTCCGAGTGTTACTACACTTGAAGCAACACTACTGTATTTTTATTATTTTATTTCGTAATAGAGAAGTTTTGTAACTTATACTATTTTTGCTAGCCATATTCTAACGTGATGTGATCTCAAAGGTTTCGTACTGGACATACACAACAAAAACACAAGTTCTAAACAATCAAAGGTCTAAACATGATGAGTAACTAGGCACACGGGACTGACAATCATGATGTGTTCTTTTTAAAAGGCTGTTTAGTTTCAAAAAGGAAAAGAAGAACACTCTTGAATGATCGCTGAGTAACTAGGCACACGGGGCTGACAACCACGATGTGTTCTTTTCAAAAGGTGATTAAATTCTTGAGAATAAAAAGTGCATAAAAAAATGTGTATGTGTGCCTATAGTATAAACCGTAATTGATCTAAGTCTCAGAATATTTTTAGCATTTACATAATGAGTTATTTAATTATTTTAATTATGATAATAGTGTGATAATTATATGGTATTAATTAATTAATTAATTTAATTAAATTGTCGGTTATTTTTTTTAATTCCAATAACTACCCCTCTTTCACCCCACTTTCTACACTAACACATCATGGGTAGTTATTTAGATAATGGTGGATATTTTTCTCTTAATTAAACATCAGAGGAGTTAAGATCAGCTGATATCAGAAGATCTGCTGATCAGCTGAGCACGTCGCAGACATGACAAGGACCAAGGATCAAGAGCTTCCAGACAAGGTTCTGAAGACCAGCTGAGGTGCACTCCAGCAGACTTGCACATCAGCTGAGGTCCAAGTATCAGCAGACTGATACACCAGCTGAGGAGACAGATCAGCTGAAGTCTTATGCTCCGCCCAGATTCTTCGGAATCATTCTAAGGGTTGACTCGAGACAAAAGGAAGGAAGATTCCCAGAATAGAAGATCAATCAATCAAGGGGACAAACTTGATTGATTGTAGATCGTGAAGATTGACGAAAATCAAGAAGGAGATTCAATCAATCTCAATGATTGATTGAATACGAGATTATAGGATCTCAGATTTCTAGTCCATCCCAACGGCTAGTTATTTGATCCTATAAATTAGAGTAACAGTGATGATTTCAGTATCGGATTTACACGCACATTAAGCTTGCCGAAACTCTGTCAAAATCATTACTCGCACTCAACACCTTATATTCATACTGATTCTTTGTAAAGCTTTGTAGAAGCTGTGAGAAGTCGATTGCTTCTGAAGCATTGACATTTTGTAAGAGAGTAGTCCTCTCGAAGTGAGTGAGTGAGTGAGTAAGTTAGTGGAGAGCCCCACAATTCCAGTTGGATTGTGGAGAGTGGAGTAGGACATTTGTCCGAACCACTATAAATCCCTCGTGTCCCGTGCCTTTATTTTATGTTCTTTACTTGTGCACATCTCACAAAACTGATTTTCTTCAAAAACATTTCCGCACAAATTTACACAGCGCACAACTTTCAAATTCAGATTATCTCAAGTAGTCTGGTGTTTTTGAAATAAGCCAAAAATTCGAAAAAAGGTTTTGAATCTCTACAAGTTTATTCAACCCCCCCTTCTAGACTTGTTTAAGGGTATTCTTTCTCTAAAACCTGCCTTTGGGACCAACAAGTGGTCTCAGAGCTGTGTGTCCAAAAGACCACAGCCTGAGAAAGCTTTTGGTGGTCACCTGGACAGATTCGTGAAAATCGTTTTAGAAAATTTTGTGTGCATCTTATCTAATCACTTGCAGATATGTCTTCCTACAAGAAGAGTGGATCCAAGACGAGGAAGTTGCCAGAATTCTCCATAGAAGACTATGATTACTGGAAATTCAGAATGGAGAATCACCTTGGAGTCATTCATGATCGGATGCTAGATGTTCTGGAGGAAGGGCCAATCAAGTTTTTCTGGGAAAGAGTAAGTGATGGCAAGACTCCAGAAGCTGAGATCAGCGAAAGAAGGAAGACAGAGAAGAAGAAGAGTGAACTAAATGATGCTGAAAGAAAGCTCTTCAATCTGGATCAAGTGGCCAGGACAGAAATTATCGAGACACTGTCTAAGGAATATATTGGGAAGATCAAGACTTGCAAGACAGCTAAGGAGATGTGGGAGAAACTCTCCTTAATGTGTGAAGGGACAGATCAAATCAAAGAAAATAAACTTCAAGCCGTACTTCACACATTTGACACATTCAAAATGAAAGCTGATGAAACAATTAATCAGCTCGATATGAGATTGATAAATATACTGAATAAGACAAGTTCCTTAGGAAAAGACTACTCGGAGAAGGAGATCAATAACAAAATCCATCAGCTACAAAGAATGTTGCTTTCTCTGCAGCAGCTGATAGCCAAGAGAAGTCCTCTACTCCAGAGGACATGAGCTTAAAGGAGCAACTTGCTTTGCTGACCAAGAAGTTTGACAAGATGTCAAACAAATTCCAGAAGTACAGATCCCATTGGAAGAAGAACAAGAGTGATTCTTCCAGGAGATACCAGAAGTCATCTGATTCCAGAAGACCATCAGATGAACAAGAGACCAGATACAAGTCTCTAGAGAGAAGGAGGGAACCAAGTCCCAGAAGAGGAGGAGATGGTGTTTGCATTTCTTGCAACAAGCCAGGGCATCTCAGCTATGATTGCCCCCAGCTTACACCAAGGGAGAGAGAAGAAAAGAGGATCTAGAGAGATCGTAGATTTGCTGATAAGAGAGCTCTGCTGGAAGAGGAGGAGAAGCAGGACATCAGCTCATCCTCATCTGATTTTGAGTCAGAAGAGGACATCTGCCTTATGGCAAAGGTAGAAGAGGTAAATTCTCCTACCCCCTTTGTTAGCTCATCTTGCTCTTCTACCTATTCTATGGAGTCAGATATACACAAGTTGTTGTCTGATCTCCAATCCTCCTTAAAAGTTTGTTCTAAGCTGGAAGAGGAGAACACTAGTCTGAAAGCTGAAGTTCTAAGCTTGAGATAGGATCTTGAAAATGCTAGACTACCAGTGATATCCTATGACTCACAAGCTAACAAGTCTGCTGACTTAATAGAAAAGTGTGAGGAACAGGAGAAGCTGATAGAAAAACTACTTTCTGAGAATACTGTTTTGAGTGAAGAACATAATCGGCTGACAGCTAAGTTCGATGAACTCTTCAAGCAGAATGAACTGACAATCAAAAATTCACAGCAGCTTCAGCTTAAAGTGGACCAGCTGACTAAGGCAAAAAATGTCGTGTCTGAAATAGTTGAGTCCTCACAAACTGTGAATGACAAAAGGGGTCTTGGTTATCCCAAACCCAAACCACAAAAGAAGAAGAAAGGTGACAGTGGATTAATTAGGGATCCTTGAAAGGGTAAAAGGCCAGCTGAGACTGCATCTGGATCAGAAGGGCAAAAGAGCAGAGGGACAGAAAAGGTCCCAGCTGGACAGAAGAGCTCAAAAGCTCAGAAGTCTGCTGGAGATCATAAGGTTTCAGCAGAGCAGAAGAGTACTAAAACTCAGTAGCCTGTTGATAACCAACATAATTCCAAAGCTCAGAAGCCCCAAGACCAGAAGAGGAATCCAAGTCATAGCTCTGCTAAGACAAGGAGACCTCAGCAGAATCAGCAGAGGAATGATAAGCCTGGGTCATCTCAGCAGAGTAAGCCCAAGCGAAACAGACCTCAGCCCTGGGTTACTTTTAATGTAACCAAAGTAGGCAAGCCTTCACCGGCCAAAGTATATGAGTCATTCAGAGGCTCAAGCCGAAACTATCCTTTTGAGCAGCCCACCTACAAACCTGCTGTTATCACTCATTGCCCCAGAAAAGATCCTCTGAGGGAGATGATCTTTGTGGACAAGTATGGTAGAAGGTTGAGATCCCCTAAACCTCATAAGGATGATCTCTACTTGTGGATCCAGAAAGTAGGAACTAACCAATCAGGACCCAGAGAAAGGGTACCTAAAGCCTGGAGTTTTAATTTCAGGCAAACTCTAGCCCAATAGAGAGAGGAGAAACCAAAGGCCATGTCTGGTACATTGATAGCGGTTGCTCGAAGCACATGACTTTTGAGAAGCATCTCCTCCAGGACTTTGTGACGCTTGATGGGCCTAGAGTTGTGTTCGGTGACAACAATTTTGGAGTCACCAGAGGAGTTGGCACCCTGTTGATCAAAGGAACAAGAGTTGAAGAAGTCTACTATGTAGAAGGGCTTATGCACAATCTTCTATCAGTATCCCAATTCTGTGACAAAGGATATTCAGTAAGATTTTCTAAGAACTCTTGTCTTGTTATTAATGATTTAAATGAGCAGGTGCTACTAACTGGCCTAAGAAGAGGTAATATGTATCTTGCAGATTTTGCAAGTTGTCCAGCTGATTCATGTTTGGTTGCTAAAAGCTCATCAGAGATCAGCTGGCTCTGGCACAAGAGGTTAGGTCATCTGAAGTTCAAGACACTCAACAAGGTTGCTAGGAAGGGTCTTATCAGAGGACTACCAAATGAGGTGTTTGCATCTGAGCAGAAGTGTGATGCTTGTCAGAAAGGGAAGAAGACTAAAGCCTAATTCAAAGATGTGCAGAGTACTTCAACAACAAAAGCACTCCACTGGTGATTGTTGATGATTATACAAGATTCACTTGGGTAGTGTTCTTGTTTAAGAAGAATGAGACTATGGTCAAGATGCTGGAGTTGTTCAAGAGGATTCAGAAGGAGCTGGACTTCAGCATAGTTAGAATCAGAAGTGATAAAGGCGCTGAGTTTCTTAACTCTATTGTTTCTGACTATTGCAGGGATAATGGTATTCAGCATGAGACATCAGCTGCCAGAACACCTCAGCAGAATGGGTTAGCTGAAAGGAGAAACAGAACTCTCAAGGAGGCAGCAAGGACCATGTTAGCTGAATATCAAACTCCTCAAAGGTTTTGGGCAGAAGCCATCAATACTGCTTGCTTCATCCAAAATAGGTGTCTACCAGTCAAGAGACATGGGAAGACTCCTTATGAAATGTACAAAGGTAAAACTCCTAATCTTTCCTCTGTCCATATTTTTGGGTGTAGGTGTTTCATCCATGATAATGGAAAGACTAAGTTAAAGACTTTTGATGCTAAGGTTGCTGAAGGAATATTTTTAGATATTCTGGAAGTAGCAAAGCCTATAGAGTCTTTAATAAAGTCTCACTCTGTGTGGAGGAAACACCCCATGTTGTATTTGATGAATCTATTCATGAGTACAGTAAGGAGAAGCTAGCAGAAGAGGTGGATCAGCTGAATCTGTCAGACAAGCCAGATCTGATTAAGGTAGTGATACCTAGGATAGAATCAGATTCAGATGATGAGCCCAAATCAACTGATAAGCCCTCATCAGCACCAGATGATGGCACATTGACTTCTGACACTAACCAAGAGGAGCAGACCATGGCACCTCAGAGGGGCAAGAAGAAGTTGTCTGATTTCCCAGCTGAGCAGATCTTAGGAGATCCAAGTGTGGGTGTTCAGACCAGAAGAAAGCTAAACTTGGGTGCTCAATTCATCTGTTATGTGTCTCTGATAGAACCCAAGAATATCCATGAAGCCCTTGAAGATCCAAACTGGATTGTAGCTATGCAAGAGGAGCTAAACCAGTTTGCAAGACAAGAAGTTTGGACTCTAGTGGAGAGGCTCAAACATCAGAAAGTCATAGGCACTAAGTGGGTCTTTAAGAACAAAAAGCATGAAAATGATGTAGTGGTTAGAAACAAGGCAAGGCTAGTAGCCCAGGGGTATTCACAGTCAGAGGGGATTGACAATGATGAGACATTTGTTCTGTGGCAACACTAGAAGCCATCAGATTGTTTCTGGCCTATGCTGTTTTCAAAGGGTTCAAGGTATATCAGATGGATGTCAAATCAGCTTTTCTGAATGGAATCCTGGCAGAAGAGGTTTATGTAGAACAGCCACCAGGATTTGAGATGGGGAACAAGGTTTATAGGTTGCAGAAGGCTTTATATGGACTAAAGCAGGCACCTAGAGCTTGGTATGATACTCTATCACACTTCCTACTGGATAGTGGATTCAGCAAAGGAAAGATAGACAAAACCTTGTTCAGAAAAGAAGATGGTGATGATATCCTCTTAGTGCAGATCTATGTGGATGATATTATCTTCGGCTCCCCCAACAAGCAGATGTGTGATCAGTTTAGCAAGCTAATGACTAGCAAATTCGAAATGTCCATGATGGGGGAGATGACTTATTTCCTTGGACTGCAGGTGAAGCAGATGTCCAATGGAACCTTCATCAGCCAAGCTAAGTATGCCAAGAATCTAATAGAAAAGTTTGGAATTAGTAACAGCAGAGAAGCTAAGATTCCAATGATGGCAAACTTTAGCATGGATCCAGATGAGGCTGGTGAGAAAGTGGATCAGACACAATATAGAGGACTTATTGGTTCTCTGATGTATCTCACTGCCAGCAGACCTGATATCAGCTTTGCAGTAGGGGTATGTGCAAGGTTTCAGGCAAATATTAAGAAATCTCATCTGTAAGCAGCTAAGAAGATTGTGAAGTATTTGAAGGGTACTTCCAATCTAGGCCTCTGGTACCCTGCTGATAATAATCTTCAGCTGAGTGGGTATTCAGACTCTGACTATGGAGGGTGCAAGATTGATAGGAAATCGACTTCTGGCACATGTCAGTTTCTGGAAAGTAAGCTGATATCTTGGTTCTCCAAGAAGCAAACTTCAGTAGCTACTTCCACAACAGAGGCAGAGTACATGGCTGCTGGTAGTTGCTGCTCTCAGCTGCTCTGGATCAAACAACAGCTGAGAGACTACCATGTGATCACAGAAGAGATACCCATCTTCTGTGATAGCACAAGTGCAATAGCCATTACTCAGTACCCAGTTCTTCATACCATATGTAAGCATGTGGACATAAGACATCATTTTCTTCGAGATCATGCTGAGAAAGGAGACATCAGGATGGAGAAGATTCACACAGAGAAGCAAAGAGCAGATGTTCTTACCAAACCATTAGCAGAGGTAAGATTTAGAGAATTAGTAGCAGAGTTAGGAATGATAGATGGAGGAGCAGTTCTTTAGAAAGAAAGGTTTGGGTTGTCAGGGTGGTCAGCTGCTATCCAGCTGAAGCGTTATCTGCTGAAGTAATCCGCTGATCTTCACATCAGCTGATCTGGTATGTCATCTTATTTTTTCTTGTCTTATCTCTATCTTGTTATATCTAACTTGATACAGGTATAAGTCATGAGAGTCAGACTAGACCACTTCGCTTCTGCTGATCCATATCAGCAGCCATTAAAGACCCAGATGAGCAGAAAAGATTTTCATGAGGATCACTCTTATTAGCTGACTCTGCCACGTCAGCATTTTGATAAGTATTTTTTTTATGGTCCTAGTTGTCTGTTTTGAATTTTTTTTTTTTTGTCAAAAATCTTTTCTAAAATTAATAAATCCCTAATTTCTAAAATTATTTTTAGAAAATTGGCAATCAAATCTTTTCTCTTTCGAAAATTCTGGGATTTATTATTTTTTTCAAAATAAAGTGTCAGTGGTAATTAATTTCTCACCGCCTAAAATTTCCTCACTAAAGTTTTTTCATCATTACCTTTTTCAAAAAGGTGGAACTGTTGGCGGCCAAAACCTTTTCGAAAACCTGACACTTACACATCACCCCCAAAACTCTCAAAGGTCATCTAATCTGGACCTTTGATTTGTGTGATGCAACATACAAATCTACGATCAAAATTGATCGGTTTAAATTTTGGAAAAACTGCTCATCTCACTCGATTCATATAAATACCCTGTAATCTTCTTTCTGAAAACCTTTCTGCATCAAAATCTATCTATCTTCTCTATTCTCTTGTCTGCATATTTCTTTCTCTGTGAAATTAACCTTTGTGTTGAAGCCATGAATCACAAAGCGATGAAGAAGATGTTCAAGACTATGATGTATGCTGAAATGTGTGTCGATTATAACACATCAAAGGTTCCAGAGATTCGAGAAATACTCAACTTTCTCCAACATCACAATCTCCAAACCTTCATCTCCATGACGCCCCCAGATAACCAGACGCTAAACTTCTATGCCTTCCAATTTCTCCTCAAAGCCCAGTTTAGCCCTAACACTATTGGGTCTTTGGTTGATGGGAAAACGGTTGTTCTGTCCAAGGATGTTGCGGCAAAGCTCTTTGGTTTTTCAGCCTCTGGTGTTCAACCTCACACATATAAGGAGGAAGATTATTTGACTACCTTCAAGAAAATGGCTAGGAAGAGTCATCAGGACACAACCACAAATCTTATGAAGAATATGCTTTGGAGGAGGTTTAGGTTTTTCATGGATGTTGTGAATAAGGTAATTCTTGCTGAGCAGGGAAGTTTGAATGCCCTTACCAAACTTCGACTTAGTGTCGCTCGTACGATACTGGATGGGGTTCAAGCCGACTGAGTGAGTCTTCTTTGGTTTCACTTGGAGCAGGAGTCCAAGAGGTGTGCTGCTGAAGTGGTGAATGGACAGCAGGTCTATAGGTTCACCTCAAAATGCTCTATGGCTACCAAGATTACAATAATCTTGAATCACTTGCTTCCAAAGCATAGATGGGATAAAGAATGGGTTGTTAAGTACAACTATACCAAGTTTCTGAGGGGAAGCAATTTGGATGTGATTGGGCCAGCAGATTCAGATTCGACAGTTGACCCAGCAGATATTGCACCAGGGCCTTCTGCTGATTCGGGTAAGAAGCAGAAGAGGAGGGCTTCAAAGCCTGTTGGAGGGAGTAGGAGGAAAAAGTCTAAGAGAGAGACTACTCTAGTTCAAAGGAAACTTTCCTTTGAATCAGATGATGAAGATGATACTGCCCCTCTGAGCAGTCTGAAGGAGAAGAAGTCTTCCGCAGAAAAGCATACTCTGCTGGTTGATGAGTCCTCTGATACAGAAGAGGAACAAGCAGAGGAAGAATCAGCTGAGGAAGCTGGTTCAGGGGAAGAGGAGTCTAATTCTGATCCTGAAGAAGAAGAGGAGGAGCCAGCGGAAGAGGAATCAGCAGAACCGTCGGTTGCTGAGACAGAGGTTGTTCAATCTCAGGCAGTTTCGGCTGAACATCCACCTTCAGCATAACTTCAGTGATTGCCTTATAGAAAATTGGAAAAGTCTCCTTTAGCCAATCTCTGATTCTGCGTTTTTCTCCCTTTCTCCTCTGGTATCTTCTCCTATGAGAACATAAAAATGAATCATGATCCTCGCCTTGATTGTTCTCCAGAGGTCCACAAGCTCAGCTGGTAGGTCTTTGCAAAACCAGTCAATCGGTCCGTCAACCAGAGGTTCATTTGGATCACGAACGTAATTTCCAGTTTTTGATCTGCTACCCTGAGAAACCATCTTCCCTTGTTTCTTCAGTTTCCTCTGGTAGCGTCTCTCCAGCTCATCATTCATTTCCCTCTCATGCCTCTTGTTCCTCTCTTCAGGAGTCTCCTTCTCTGCTAGATGCAATTCTTTTGCAAGCTGCTCATCTAGTTCAGTGTTCATGATACGCTTCTTTTTCTTTCTTTCCTCAGCTACCACCTCTTGCCTATGCAAAGCCTCAGCCATCCTCTGATCTCTCATCACCTGAGCTCTCTGCTGTGCCAGATTTCGAGTATTAACATACTCTTCTACTTTTTGGAATCAGCAGAACCGTCGGTTGCTGGAGGACGATCAAGGCGAGGATCATGATTCATTTTTATGTTCTCAGAGGAGAAGATACCAGAGGAGAAAGGGAGAAAAAGGCAGAATTCATAGATTAGCTAAAGGAGACTTTTCCAATTTTCTATAAGGCAATCATTGAAGTTATGCTGAAGGTGGATGTTCAGCCGGAACTGCCTGAGATTGAATTCTTTTTCACTCCGTCTGATGATAGTGGGAAGATTGACTGGAGAGAAATCAGGAGGATATGTTTGCAGATGGTAACTTGCTTCTTTTCAGATCTTCCAGATTCCTCTGTTGCTTCTCTGAAGAATATTGAAAAGAGATTCCTCGACTGGATGCAAGTGCCTATTGATAGCAGAAAGCCGTTGGTGATGTAATAGGCCAGCTAAGTCAGCTGAGGTTAGGTGTTCTTATCTCTTGTAATCTCTGTCTGATTAATGAAGTTTTATCTTTCCAGACAACTTCTTGTTGTCAGTTGCCTTTTACTTTCTGTCTAAAGGATCTTATCTAAAGATCTTCTTTTCTGTCCTATTTTGATCTTGATTTTGATTGAATATGCTTATCTGTTGAGATCAGCTGAGTTGATTTTGATATCATAAAAAAGGGGGAACTTGTTAGGATATTCCTGTTAGTTGTTTTGATGATATAATAAACCAATCAGCTTGTAATAGGATCAGTTGTACCTGTTAGTCACCTGATGTGTAGTTAGGATTAGATAGTTTGAGTAAGGGGGAATTCACCTTGCTACCTAGAAGATCCGAAGCTATCGTAGAAAAGAAGACCAGCTAAGGCCTTGAGGACTTAGTCGATTCCTGAAGACAGAAGACTTAAGCAGCTGACACTGGAGCACTAAGAGTAGAACATCAGAGGAGTTAAGATCAGCTGACATCAGAGGAGTTAAGATCAGCTAACATCAGAGGAGTTAAGATCAGCTGACATCAGAGGAGTTAAGATCAGCTGATCAGCTGAGCACGTCGCAGACATGACAAGGACCAAGGATCAAGAGCTTCCAGACAAGGTTCTGAAGACCAGCTGAGGTGCACTCCAGCAGACTTGCACATCAGCTGAGGTCCTAGTATCAGCAGACTGATACACCAGCTGAGGAGACAGATCAACTGAAGTCTTGTGCTCCGCCCAGATTCTTCGGGAATCATTCTAAGGGTTGACTCGCGACAAAAGGAAGGAAGATTCCCAGAATAGAAGATCAATCAATCAAGGGGAAAAACTTGATTGATTGTAGATCGCGAAGATTGACGGGAATCAAGAAGGAGATTCAATCAATCTCAATGATTGATTGAATACGGATTATAGGATCTCAGATTTCTATTCCATCCCAACGGCAAGTTATATGATCCTATAAATTAGAGTAACAGTGATGATTTTAGTATCGGATTTACAAGCACATTAAGCTTGCCGAAACTCTGTCAAAATCATTACTTGCACTCAACACCTTATATTCATACTGATTCTTTGTAAAGCTTTGTAGAAGCTGTGAGAAGTCGATTGTTTCTGAAGCATTGACATTTTGTAAGAGAGTAGTACTCTCGAAGTGAGTGAGTGAGTGAGTGAGTGAGTGAGTGAGTGAGTGAGTGAGTGAGTAAGTTAGTGGAGAGCCCCACAATTCCAGTTGGATTGTGGAGAGTGGAGTAGGACATTTGTCCGAACCACTATAAATCCCTCGTGTCCCGTGCCTTTATTTTCTGTTCTTTACTTGTGCACATCTCACAA
The DNA here is from genome assembly GCA_026898435.1 of Prunella vulgaris. Taxonomy (NCBI): domain Eukaryota; kingdom Viridiplantae; phylum Streptophyta; class Magnoliopsida; order Lamiales; family Lamiaceae; genus Prunella; species Prunella vulgaris. Next base: position 40,248 of record JAPKLY010000083.1, on the reverse strand, counting down.
AACTGATTTTCTTCAAAAACATTTCCGCACAAATTTACACAGCGCACAACTTTCAAATTCAGATTATCTCAAGTTGTCTGGTGTTTTTTAAATAAGCCAAAAATTCGGAAAAAGGTTTTGAATCTCTACAAGTCTATTCAACCCCCCCTTCTAGACTTGTTTAGGGGTATTCTTTCTCTAAAACCTGCCTTTGGGACCAACAGCTGCTGTTCCAGAACAGGGTGATCCAGAACCTGATCACAGGTCTTCATCATCCTTTGATGAAGAAACTGATGATGACCCTAAAGCTGAAGAAACTGGTGAACAGGTTGATGATGATGAACAGGCTGAAACTGATGAAGAAACCAATGATGATGAAGATGCTGAGGACCAAGAACAATCTGATGGTGATGATGAAGAGAAATCTGAAGCTGGTAGTGATGAATCTGATTATGATGTGGAGAACTATGGCACTGATAACTTCTACTTTGTTGACTCCAAGAGCTGGTACAAGAAGTTTGCCAAAAAGGATGTGATGCATGAGAGGAGGATGAACAACAAAGACCTTGAAGCATTCAATCTGATTCCCTTCTTTGAGGAAATGAGGTTGCTGAATACACTGAGGTACTCTAGTTCTTTTTGTACTACATGGATTTGTGAATTTTATGCCCATATATGTTCTACAATGATGAAGAGTACTAGTCCAATGTATGGTAGAGTGTTCTTTAGAGGATCCATCTATGATATTTCTTCTGCTGCAATTAATGATTTTCTTGGAACTGTTAATGCTAATAATGTTGTTGAGGAGACTGATATGGATGAGATTACTTGCTCTATCACTGGTGGAATTCTGACCAAGTGGCCAAAGAAGTTGTTCACAGGAACCTTGACTAGTCTGCACTCAATCCTTCACAAGCTTTGTGTCTACAACTGGATGCCTTCCTCCAATACCACAAGAGTCACTACTGAACATGCTTGCCTGATCTACAAAATTGCTAAGAATCTGCCCTTCAATCTTGGTGAGATTATTTATGCAAACATGGTTGGGTTCGGTGGAAAAGTGTCCAAGATTGGAAAGTTGTCATATCCTGCCTTGATTCATGGGCTTTTGATGAATCAAGGAGCTACTAGGAATGATGGAGATCACTTGACCACTCGGCCACTGATTCTTGGAATTGCTAAGGTTCTGTTAGAAGGTAATCGTGTGATTGATCTGCCTTACAACCCTCCTGCTGCTGCATCTGCCTCTGTTCCTGCCACTGATGAACCGAATGTTGCCCCTACGGTTGGAAACACTCCTGCTCGTACTGCACTTACTTCCACAACTGGTGAGGTAGTATATGTTACTGTTCATCGTAGGTACATTAAAGAATAGGTTGCTGCTCTTGCCAAGCAAGTCTCACAGCTCAGACTCCAAGTCACTACTCTTAACAGGCAGACTGATATACTTGAAGAAAGGAGCACCTTTTGGAAATCCCTCCTATCCACATCCACAGGGGGAGAAGTACCAACTGATGCGCCAACAAATGAACCTGCTGCTGTTGTGTTTGCCAAAATCGTGTATGATTTCCACGCAAGTGAACGTGATCATTGTTG
>JAPKLY010000083.1:0-38663 GCA_026898435.1 Prunella vulgaris | reverse complement strand
TCTTTACAACTTCTTTCATTCTCCCTTTGAATTTCTTCAAGTTGATTGAGGATGTAGGCTAGAGTATAATTAAGGTGGCTTGGAGGAGTTTCTTCATGATGGCAAGGCATAGGAGAGGGTAAAGTGTAGGAATGTGGATCTTCATAGGAGTAGGAATCTTGAGATGTATTTGAGTTAGAAGGATAAGAAACTTCTTGTGGAGGTGGTGGAATTTGGGTTTGGTTCCATAACATCACCATTATGTAATTCATACACTCTTCTAACATAGAGAGTTTATCGAAAGTGGTGCAGGGTTTAAAGGGGTAAAGTTGATAAATGTATGGATTAGGAGATGATATATTTTGTGGAGAATACGAGTAATGGTTGTATTCTCCCATCTTCAATTGAGTTCACTCCTACAAAAATAAGCAAGTATCAACACTCACCAAGAATAGTAACAATCAAACAATAAAAATAAAGAAAAGAAATGTAAACAAATATCAACTAGCTTGACAAAGAGACCGCCTCCCCTGCAACGGCGCCAAAAACTCGTTTGCCAAAATCGTGTATGATTTCCACGCAAGTGAATGTGGTCGTTGCTGTCGTGGCAAGTTAACCAAGTTAAATATCGAACACAGGGAAATGATGCGATATCAAGCAAGTATTGAATGTTCACAAAGGCTAATAGCTAGGAAAGCAAGAAAACAATCATTGTTTCTATCAACTAAATCAACAAGAAATAGTAAATCCTAACTATCACCTCTTAGAAGTGAGCAAGTGTGAAGTGTACATGGAAGTAATCCTACTATGGTTCCTTTAGTGTCCTATCCATCCTAGCATGCAAAAGGTCTCTTGGTGTATTAATCAAGCCAACTAGTGTCTAGATCTCTCTACAACACAAGGTAGGGCTCTATTGGATGTCTAGATCTCTCTACAACTTCCAACACTCCAATTAAGAGGTCTAGGCTAATATGCAATTCTCATTGGTCATACAAGCCAAATATCAAACACTTGGTATGCATAGAGTTCTTATAGCTCAATTCTCATTTCATTGCTGATCATATAAGCCATACAATCCAATTTAACATTCCAAGCATTCATACAAGTCATTAATAAGAGAACTAATCCATCAAGATCACTAATTCATGCATAGGATTAACAAGAGACTAAATTCACCATAGTATTCATACAACCATGCAACAAGGAATTAGCCCATGGCTAATTGGAAAAGAAAATCAACAATTAAGCTATAGACAAACATGATTAACACTAATATGAATTGAAATACAAGAAATCTTACCAATTATTGGAGAATTGAAAGACAATCATCAAACCTTCAAAATGTTATCTTTTGATCCAAAGCTCAAAATCACAAAACGAACCGTAGAATTGAAGCTAATAACGAGACTAATCTAATAGAACAAACGGATTAAATATCCAATGGATGGATCAAAAGTAATTGTAGAGAGAAGATTGAAATCTATACTAACCCAACTTGGAAACTATCTCTAACCTCTCTCTAAACTAATCTAAGAACTAACTAATGAATATCTAATGAAATTCCCCTTTGAAAATCTGATCCTTGAAGTATTTATAGTGCCCACAATGTTTAGTTCAAAGTGCCCTTCATTAAATGCACGAAAAGACGAAACAGTCCTCGAAAATGTGCTAGACCGGGCTTCCGCACGATCCCGTGGAGGTGGATGAACGAATGCATTCGTGCACCTGCTTCGTTCAGATCATAATGCACGAACCAGAGAGTTTTTGCACGATCCCTTTCGCAAAGCCGCACGGTCCTACCCTTGTGGGCGCACGATCCCATTCGGTCGATCCTCGACTTCCTCGTTTTCTTCATATCTTGAGTTCTAGAGCTCCGATTGACTCGATTCTTTTTGCGTTGCGACCCTCTCTTCGAACTCTTCGACATTGTATATTATTTGCCTTCATTGGATCAACTAAAAAATTTCTAAACTTTTATGAACTTGCTCGTCTTTTATCGGTTTTGCTCATTTTCACTACAAAACACAACTTTCTAGCAAAAAAGGGTTAAATACACAAAGTATATCATTTTAGAGTCAAATATGAACATAAGAACATCAAAACCATAGAGAAATGGATGCAAAAAGATGCAATTATGACCCTAATCATGTTGAAAGCTCTGGATCTGGTAATGTTGTGATTGAAGACATAACCGATGAGGTTAATGCTGCCGCTACTAGTAATGATGCCCCTGATGTTGCCATCCCTGAGGCAACACCTGCAGATCATGTCAATGCTGCTGCTGATACTACTGAAGCTGCTACTTAGGGGGAATTCTTAATGTTAGGGGGAGATTGCTTGCTGCTGAAGTGTTTTAAACTCTACTCTAATCACAATTCCGATCCCACTAACATTACTAACTATTTCAAGTTGATGTAATTTGAATACTAATTTTTATTCTGCTCTTAACTCTGATATTGTTCTTTATTTTGGTATTGAACTGATAGCAATTAGGATGTCTTTCCCATTGTTACTCATGAAGAATTTTTGTTGTGCATTTATCATACTCTGTTTAGATGTGCACCAAGTTCTTATCTATAATTACACTGTTTCAAACTAACATATGTTGTGCCTTTGTCATAAACTGATTTTGTGTGCATCAGGTTGAGTGTTTGCGGATAGGTGTGATTGGGGGAGATAGAAGATGTGAGTGTTGAGACCAGTGCTATCACATCTTGAATCACACCCATCCTTCAGGACATTCTCCAGGATATTTGTTCTAACGACTAACTTTTTTGTGTTGTTCGAATTGTCTTTGCTATCATTTCAGGTCAACATCCTTCAGAAAACATGTTCCAGTAACTCAATGGTTGTCCTTAGTGCTGTCCCTGGTCAACAACGGTCAACGGCAGTTATTCCCATGACTCAGAATATTCTTGATTCACCTGGAAGGATCTGGAACATAGTGGAAGGACCTGGAATCAAAGGAACCGTGAGTTAAAGAAAGGAAATTACATGGAAGTTACCTCAACTCCTACAAAAGTGGATCTCAACTTCTCTCCATGATTTTCACTTCATTGATGGACGGATCATCATTCCAACTCTATAAATAGATGAGGAATACGTCCAGAAACAAGTGAGAGATCCCACACTACATACTGAAGCACAGCACATTTATAGGAACCTATTTTTACGTTTTTGTGAAGTGATTTCACATGTGTTGTTACACTCTGTACAACATTGTGTATATTATTATCCCATACGTTTTGCTGAGCTATTCACGGGGTGTGGAAGTTTGTACTTAAAGTAGGCTTAGACTTAACAATCTAGGTTTGCCATTTGGGAACTTGTTTGAATATTTTATCCGATTTTATGTATGAGATTTGGAAGGAATGTTTCCGAGTCTGGAATTTGTTTTTGTAATCACTTTTTCCAAGTTAGTGATAATTCAGCCTTGAGGCCGCCACAAACTAATTTTAGTTTGTGGAAAGATTGAGTTAATCCTTGTGTTCAAAGTCTTCCGCTGTTTACTTTTTCTCTCTACATTATTCTGAACACAATAAGTATTGTATTGAGTGTTGCCACATTTTGAACAATACTTCAACTCAACGGTACCACACAGCACTATCACATTGGAATTAGAAGTTTAGTTCGAATTTGATTGATTTTGGATTTTGTCAGTCCTTTTTCGATCATTGTTTGTACACTTATAAGCAGGACCATGATTTTATTGCTTTATTGGTGTATGTGGATGATTTGTTGGTGGTAGACAATTCTATTTTTTTTATTGACAAGCTCAGGATTTATTTGGATGATCTTTTCACTACAAAAGTTTTTGGTTTTACTAAATATGTTCTTGGCATGGAGATTAGGACTTTTCTTTGTCAAAAGAAATACATTAGAGTATTTTGCAAATTAAATAATTGATACTGAGCAAGGAACTTTGTTATCTGATCCTAACAAGTATAGATCCTTGCTACATCCTTGTCTCCTGGTTTGCATCTCTAGACTGAGCAAGGAACTTTGTTATCTAATCCTAACAAGTATAGACGGTTGATTCGAAGACATCATATATTCAGCCCAACAACTTTCCCAATTTGTTTCTGCTACGCTTAAGGTTCAGTAGAAGCTCTTCATATATTGAGATATCTTAGAGGTAATTCTTCTCTTGGTTTACATTTTCCATCAGGTTTTAGCTTAATTTTGTATGCTTTCAATGATGCCGATTTGGCTGCATGTAAGGATACTAGAAAATCAATTACTGGTAATTATATTTTTATAGGTGATTGTTTGATTTTTTGGAAGAGTAAGATGTTAGAAAACTTATTTTAATCATATAAACATATCTCAACACAAAGGCCTTAATACCAACAATCTACCATTATCTCCTAAAATTTAAAGGGCTTTTAATCATAATAGCGGAAGCATACCTGAATCAATGTGTTTTGATTTGAGATTCTATAGGATGATTTCCCAAACAATCAGCCTCACCTTTTTATCACTTTTTCGTAGAGAGAATATTGAATTGTGTGATGATTGTACTGATGTTTGGGGAACATATCCCTATTTATAATAATAAATTATCCTTTATTTCAATTTGGTCCCTCAACAAATTGAAATCACTTAATGGTATCTACACATAAAGCCCATAATTATTTAATACCCATATAGGCCTATAAATAAATTAAATTCTATTAGATCACTTTAATTTGGGCCTCTTTAAAAGACAATTATACACAAAGAATATTGACACGTGGAAGCCCAATATATTGGATATTTCCAACAATCTCCCACTAGGGCAAACACGTGACACTAGAAAAATGTGTATTTCCTAAATGAGCTCAAACTTATTGTCATGTTTATGAGTATTCCTTAATAATATACCACCATGAACACAAATTCTAATTCAACATACGTAAGGGTAAAGGAGGAAAATGAAATTTCATTCTCATTACCATTTAAAAAATTTGAAACAAACATTCCTTAAAGGTATATTGGAGTGAGATTCAAGAGGAGTGAGTTATATTATAAGTATGTCACTCCCGATACAAATTTCAAAGGGTGATGTGTTGTGTTTCAAAGAGTGTAGATGTTACATTAAAAAAATAAAATGCATAATGAATGAGGGTAATTTAGAAAGTGATGGACGAAAGAAGCACATGGTACTCACCACAGGTCAAGAGCTTTTAACTTGTAAGAAACAAAACTAATCAAATAATTGTTGATTTGAAAAAATGTTCATGACAGCACAGAAAGCAGTAAAACCCAATGTTGCCCGAATTAGGGATACTTGTTTATGTAGAAGTTATTCCCAAACTATGAAATAGAGTTGGAGAATACAAATCTGACTGACTGGTATGTTTTCTGATTTTTATCTAGTCATCTGATCTTTCGTGCATTTTCCTTATACTGTTTGCTGTATTGTCAAATCAATTTAATTTGTCAAATGATCCCAGCCATTCGTTTTAATATTCTGTTATTATTTAATACAATTTATTTGAATTAAATACGGACATGCTCTAATGTGCATTTAATGCACTATGGGCGGGAAAAGTTTTCGATAAAGTTTGACCAAATACTTTTGAAAAACCGAAGAGTCAAATGCTTTTCACTGTTCAATCTTGACCATTGAATCTCATAGGTCATTATTTTCTAAGCCACCCGATTAAAACCGAATTTTTGTATAAATAGGGGAAGATTGTGTTGTTAAAACTTTTATGCACCCAATATTTTCCTAACATATTTTCTCTAAAAACTGATTCTCTTCAAACTTATTTCCATGGCTTCTCCATCTGCAGATTCCTTCTTTGAAAATCTTTTCCATCTAAGGAATGAGATTCATTATGAACCATATGGGGACTTTTCCTCCAACCACCCCGATATTTTGCCTGTACAAGAACTATTCAATAATGCAGGTCTTCTGCAATTCATTACAGCAAGACCACAGAGGCTCCACCCGAGACTTGTTGCTGCATTCTACCTAAAGATGGCACAGAACAAGGAGTCCCAGGAGTGGGAAACTTGCATACCCCTGACCACCTGTACAAAGGGGAAGGATGGAGAGGAGGAGATGACCAGGAGATGGGTCACTCTCAACATCCAGAGGAAGATTAAGGAGGTTTTTAATCTTCCCAGTTCAGGACGAAGCCCAGTGGATTATGGGTATGGGAATGAGAAGGACTTTCTCCAGTCCTTATGTGATGGGGATGTCGTCCTGAAGTCGGGCCTGAATAAATCAGTCCTGAGGACTGAAAACCGCCACTTCTTCGACCTGACAAGTCAGGGAATGATGGGGATTACCGGAGGATTGGAGCAGATCTCCAGACCAAAGCTTTATACGATGATGGCAATCTCGGACGCCTCTATGCACAACTTTAACTGGGAGGATTACTTCCTCCAAATGCTGGTGGCTGAGACCAGCAAAATCAAGTACTCGCCAGAGGGTCAGGCGACATTCGAGGCCAAGATGCACTTTGGCACCAAGATTTCTATGCTCTTGGAGACCCTGGATCTCGGTGATGTGGATCAGGCCTATTCACTCGAGATTCCAGCAAAAATTAATCTATTCAGAGCTTACTCCGATGATGCTGGAACCAGGAGAAGGCCTTGGACTCAGAAGAAGAAGGCCCACCCGAGCATGACTGAAAGAGTCAAGGCTCAGGCAGGCAAGTCTTTTGAGTCTGATACAGCAAAGCCAGCGGAGGAGAAATCTAAGCCCTCAGGACCCAAGCAACAAAAGCTGAAATTTCTCTATTCAGGGTCAGCTGAGCGAGAGAAAAAGCTCGTGGAAGAGCGAGAGAAAAAGCTTGTGGAAGAGAGAGCTGCTGAAAAAGCTGTTCAGCATGCAACTCCGGAGAGGGAACCAGCTCAGGCGCAGGCCATTCTTGAAATTGCTCCCATTACATCTGTTCCGGATGTTTCATCCCCTGATCCTGATCAACTAATCCTTAACATCGCTGAAACTTATCAGAGTTTGGATCAGGTGGAGCTTGCTCAGGAAGGAGGAGTTGAGCAGGAGGCTGCTGAACCAGTTCAGGCTGAAACACCATGGCCGTTCCCTGCGCCCGATGTGAATATTCTTTCAGATTTTGAGATAGTAGCAAGGGGAGCGGCAGCTGAAATGGTGGAAAGGAGATTTCCTGATCTCACTGAAGCTCAGAAGGAGGCAGTTGTGCAACTCCGCACTTTTGCCATGATCAGAAACGCTACATGGTCTGAGCTCAGTCAGCTAGGAGAGTCCAGAGGATGGGACTGCATTGCAGAATTAGAAGCCGCCCATTTTGATCATTTTGATGTGAACTCTCTACATCAATTGATTAAGATAGTAGATTTTATCAAAACAGTCCGCCGAACCTATCCTGAGCCTGAACCTCAGAAAGCTGAAGAAGAGAAGGGAGAGGTGAAGGAAGCTGAGCAGGAGGTGGTAGTGGTTGCTGATGATGATCAGCAAGGTGGCACTGAGGGAGTCAGTGCACTGGCCGATGAAGCAATCCTGGGACCCGGGATTGCAGAGGCTTCAGGAGAGGGTCCACCAGGCATGGTCCGAGTCAGAGGCAAATGGACTACACCCGAAGCAATATATCTTCAGAATTCCTCACGAGCTCTTGGCAATCTGCACAGGAGGGTCATCCTCGTTGAGCGAAAAACTAGTAGGGTTGGTTCAAATTCTGAATTGCTGAACAAGAAGTTGAACAAACTGGACCGTGACCTGAATGATATGGCCACTGATATGCATGCTGCAATAGATCTCCTTGGGAAAGCTCGGACTAGAATCAATGTTGACCTCACTGTTATTTCTGAGCAAACCAAGGATGTCATTCAGAACTGCAATCAGATGGTTTCTAATGTGCAGACTCAGCAGGAGACTAAGCTTGCCAATTTTCTGGATCAACAACTGTCTGAAAAAGTTGATCAACTGGTTGATGAGAAGTTGGTCAAGCTGAAAGCTGAACTGAAGGAGGAACTGCTGAGTGAGATGGCTGAACAGGAGAAGGATACAATTGCCACTGCCCTGAACAATCGGATGATGAGCTTTGAAGGACGGCTAAAAGCTGAGCACAATTCAGCCGTCGACAAGCTAAGTGTTGGCCTGAGAGGGATGGCCAGGCAGATTGGGCAATTGCAGGGGAAGCAGACTGAGATGGATGGTCAGTTTGCACTATTGGCGGAGTCAGTGGATGAAGTTGTCAAACGGATAAATGACGATGATGCCAAAAAAGGGGAAGAAGGGAAGAAGCAGATTGCCATTACTGGTAAAGCAAAGAAGAAAAACTTCCCCCCTAAACTGATAGCGGCTGAATGAAAGAGGACAAGGTCCGTCGCTGTCATCGAAGCTGCTGAAGGTTTAGAGCCGAAAAGATTGAGGTCGTCTGAGGACCCCGCTCTGGAGCCTTTGTACAAGGAGATGGAGGAACATATGCAAACTGAGCTGACCACTCAGAAGAAAATGATGATGACTGAAGCTGAAAAGATAGCAAAGATGAAGGAGATTTCGCTCCTCAGTCAGATCCAGCACCTAAAGGAGTCCAATGAGTATCTGACTTTGCAGGTTCAGAAGAAGAAATCTGTATCTTCTGGATCTCGGATGAAGACTCAGAGGAAGATTGTGGTCAGTTCAGATCAAAGTCATCCTCCACTAAAGTTTGTGGAAGACTTTATTCCGATAGAGATGTTGGAGGTATGGATTCCGATCTGGAATAGGTGGGCCTACCTATTCTACGTGGTGGGGTTATGGGACGATCTGACTGAAGAAAAAGACGTCATACTCCATCATTGGATGGCACAGGAGCATCCTGATCTCTGGGCTGAAATCATCAGACATGCTGACACTGAAGGTGTAGAGATCGCTCCTCCGGAATTCATCAAGTACCCTCCTCCACTCTTTAAGAACTCCAAGCAACTGGACCGGAAAGCAATTTCTGAAGAAGTCGTCAGAGTAGGACGAGCTGCCGGGGCCATTGCTGATCGGAACAGGATGAAGCAGGTCCTGAACCGGCTACTGGAGATGTACGAGATTCCACTGACTGCTTGGAATAAGGATGAAGACTAGATCAGGAGCTAGTTGTTCAGGAATTTTGTAATAAGCTTCAGGACACTTGTATTTTCTTATCATTCAATGAAGTTATTTATTGTTTCCTGACTACAACTTCTTGTTGACTCCTGAATCTACTTTTCTAAATCCTTATCAAGAACTGTACTAACCCATTCCTTGTTTTCATCTTATAGACTAAGTACCTAGTTTGTCAGGTGGTACTGAGTTATTCTTACTGACTAAGTCAGTTGATTGTATAGATGAATAGGAATTTGCTTAAGGGTTTTGGCATCATCAAAAAGGGGGAAATTGTTGGGACAATCTGAGTATTTTGATTAGATCCCAAAACCCCTGATGAATTTGCCTAAGTATAGTTGTTCAGGATAAAATAATTCAGGATAGTTAGGTTAGTCAGTACAGGAGGACCATGCTGAAGACTGAAGAATATTGGAGTCGACCCAATTTACTGAAGTCTGAAGTGTAAACCATCCTGAAGGAGTCAGTCAGTCTTGCTGAAGATTGTCTGTTCTGAAGCTGAAGATCGAAGCCTGCTGATTCATCCTGAAGTCAATCCTGAAGTACCATTGGCTGATGTTTCTACTGAGTACACTAAGCATACTCAGGACAGAAGTTAGTCAGTGAAGAGTAAGTGTCACCTATCAGGCTGTGCTGAATGCACTTAAGACCTGACATAGGCCTTGGTTCAGTTCACCTGAATCCTGTAAGTCCAAAGCCAAAAGGTTACACATACTGGGCTGAATAACCCATCAGGCTGTGCTGAATGCACATAGGACCTGACTCAGGTCGTGGTTCAGATCACCTGAATCATGTAAGTCCAAAGCAAAAGGTTATTTATGCTATGGGACAAGAGACAAAGAGAATGTCAGTAAGACTCCATTAAGACACACGTTCAGACTGAGTTATTAACAACAGACTCAGAGTATTGAATGTACGAGGAAGAACAAGTGTCTGAAAGTAAACTAGCCGTTAGAGCGGAGAGCCAATGATCTTTCAACACGTATGTACGGAGTCCACGCAGCATTTAATGCGGCATTTAATGCGTCTCAAAAGTTGCATGTGATGTGACAACTTGCCAGAATAAGCATGGCGGGTAGGTCAAACAGTATTTCTATCCTGCAATCTACCTAAAATAGGAAAGATTTGATTTGATCTCCTCCAACGGATCTATTTTGAATCTTACCTATAAATATGGAGAGCCTTGCACCCATTCAAGGCGAACGGGAAATTTCCAAGAGAAAACTCTCAAGAATCCAAGCATTCAAAGCATACTATAAATAACACTCTGCAATTAAATTTCCCTAGTGTTGTAGTAGGATTCACTCTGTATTTGCTTAGATCGATATCTCTATTATTTAGCATTGTTTTGTATTGCTAGAGCTATCTTAGTTGGAAACCAGAATACCAAACCACTCAAGGTGTGAGATTGGTTGGTTAGAAGGACTGGGACTTGTAAAACGCCCAAGGGTCAGTTCCTAAGAGAGGAAGTTGGCTACTCGTGTCCCTTGGCACGTAAAACCCAAGTACCTATCCTCAGGGTTTTGAGGATAGCTTCCTGTTAAATCAGGTCGTGGACGTAGGAGTTGGTTATCTCCGAACCACGTTAAAAAGTCCCCTGTGTGCTGATTTACTATTTTGTTCAGGATCATAACTGTCATCATAATAAACTGAACATTCTGTATCGTTTTTCTATTCAGGACTGAATCAATCATCCTGAATCTTAATACTGTGCACTCAGCCTTAACCACCAGTTTAATAAGCAAACTCAGAGAAAATGTTTTTCAGAAACTAAAACGAGTAGAATCTAAGGGCTCACTTTTCGCACTCACTCTGGCTCACTGAGATAGTGGTCCAACTGACTAGCTTCCGAGCTGTCAGTAGGTTTGTTATCTCCACTGAGCTTCCAAGCACTTTACTCACACTCAGCTTATCTGACTCGTTACTGAACTGTCCCTGCTGCCCATGTGGACCTTCAGCATACTGAGTACTTCAGGAAATCCTGACTGAGAGTGTTAGAGCATTTTTCTGAGTCTTTCAGAAAAATCTGACATCAGTGTATTCCCCCCCCATACACTGATTATACTCATTTCGGGACCAACAAAAGGTATATTGGAGTGAGATTCAAGAGGAGTGAGTCAATTTATACGTATGTCACTCCCGATACAAATTTTAATGGGTGTTGTGTTGTGTTTCAAAGATTGTAGATGTTACATTAAAAAATAAAATGCATAATGAATTAGGGTGATATAGAAAGTGATGGACGAAAGAAGCACGTGTTACTCACCACAAGTCAAGAGCTCTTAACCTGTAAGAAAAAAGACTAATCAAATAACTGTTGATTTGATAAAATGTTCATGACAGAACAGAAAGTAGTAAAATCCAAATTAGTTTGCCCGAATTAGAAATACTTATTTATGCATTAGTTTTTTCCAAACTATGAAACAAAGTTGGAGATATGCTCTAACACACACACACCTTAGTATATATATAGCACTCACACTCATGTTAGCCATGCATTAAAATATCCCTCACAAAATGGCCAATTGTCTTGCTGTATTTTCCTTACCATTGATCAGGCCCTGTATTTCACCGGCCACCCTCAAGCTCTCACTCACTCCAAAATTCCAATCTCTTTCCCTCACTACAAAGATCCAACACCTATCCATCTCTCCAAAGTGTCCATCCCCAACATAATTATATCAATGATCCATTAAAGGTGTATATATATAAAGGTGTGCTTGTTTCAAATTCTTCAATGGTAATAGGAATGAAATATCATTTTCCTCCTTTACCACAACATATGTTGAATGGGAGTTTGTGTTCATAGTGTTACATCATTAACGTTGTGCTCTAATTTTGGAAAAAAATGATAAAAATTAATGTTGTTTGTTGTGGTATAGGGGACTGATTGAAGATGATGATTATAAGATGGGTGGAAGTAATCAAATGGGGGTGATGATTACCTTTTTTAGGAGAAAAAATAATGACATGTACTTCATTTGTTTTCATTACATACAACATTCTTTTTTGTCAATTTTTTCCAAAATTAGAGAACAACCTGAATAATGTACCACTATGAACACAAATTTTAATTCAACATATGTAAGAGTAAAGGATGAAAATGAAATTTCATTTCCATTACCATTGAAGAATTTGTATGAAGCACCCCTTAAAGGTATATTGCAGTGAGAGTCAAGAGGAGTGAGTTATATTATAAATATGTCACTCTCAATACAAATTTCAAAGGTTGTTGTGTTGTGTTTCAAAGAATGTAGATGTTAAATTAAAAAAATAAAATGCAAAATGAATGAGAGTGATGTAGAAAGTGATGGATGAAAGAAGCACGTGGTACTCACCACAGGTCAAGAGCTCTTAACATGGAAGAAACAACACTAATCAAATAATTGTTTATTTGATATAATGTTCAAGATAGCATAGAAAGCAGTAAAATCCCCATTAGTTTGCCCGAAATATGAATACTTGTTTATGCACAAGTTATTCCCAAACTTTGAAATAAAATTGGAGATGTGTTGTAACAAACACACCCCTTAGTATATATATATATATATATATATATATAGCACTCACACTCATGTTAGCCATGCATTGAAAAATCCCTCACAAAATGGTCATTTGTCTTGCTGCATTTCCCTTCCCATTGATCAGGCCCTGTATTTCACCAGACACCCTCAACCTCTCACTTACTCCGAAATTCCAATCCATTTCCCTCACTACAAAGTCCAAACACCTATCCATCTCTCCAAAGTGTCCATCCCCAACATAATTATATCAATGTTCCCTTAAAGGTGTATATATATATATATATATAAGGGGATGCTTGTTTCAAATTTCTTAATGGTAATGGGATTAAAATATCATTTTCCTCCTTTACCTTTACATATGTTGAATGAGAATTTGTGTTCACAGTGGTACAATATTAATGTTGTGCTCTAATTTTTTAAAAAATTGACAAAAATTAATTTTGTTGGTTGTGGTATAGGGGATTGATTGAAGAAGATGATTATAAGATGGGTGGAAGTAATCAAATGGGGTGATGATTACCTTATTTAGGAGAAAAAACAATGATATGTACTTCATTTATTTTCATTATATACAACATACTTTTTTGTCAACTTTTTCAAAAATTAGAGCACAACATTAATAATATACCACCATGAACACAAATTCTAATTCAACATATATAAGGGTAACGGGGGAAAATGAAATTTCATTTCCATTACCATTGAAGAATTTGTATCAAGCACCCCTTAAAGGTATATTGCAGTGAGATTCAAGAGGAGTGAGTTTTATTATAATTATGTCACTTCCAATAAAAATTTCAAAGGTTGTTGTGTTGTGTTTCAAAGAGTGTAAATGCTACATTAAATAAATAAAATGCAAAATGAATGAGAGTGATGTAGAAAGTGATGGAAGAAAGAAGGACGTAGTACTCACGACAGTTCAAGAGCTCTTAACCTGCAAGAAATAAGACTAATCATATAACTGTTGATTTGATAAAATGTTCATGACAACACAGAAAGTAGTAAAATCCCCATTAATTTGTCCGAATTAGAAATACTTATTTATTCACAAGTTATTCCCAAATTATAATATAAAGTTGGAGATGTGCTCTAACACGCATACCCCTTAGTATGTTAGTCATACATTGAAACATTCCTCACAAAATGACCATTTGTCTTGCTGTATTTTCCTTCCTATTGATCAGGCCCAGCATTTCACCGGACACCCTCAACCTCTCACTCACTACAAAATTCCAATCCTTTTCACTCACTACAAAGACCCAACACCTATCCATCTCACCAAAGTGTCCATCCCCAACATAATTATATCAATGATCCCTTAAAGATGTATATATATATATATAAAGGGGTGCTTGTTTAAAATTCTTCAATGGTAATGAGAATGAAATATCATTTTTCCTCCTTTACGCTTACATATTTTAAATGAGAGTTTGTGTTCATGGTGGTCCATTATTAATGTTGTGCTCTAATTTTGGAAAAAAATGACAAAAAAGAATGTTGTTGGGGATCTATTAAGGAGGATGATTATAAGATGGGTGGAAGTAATCAAATAAAGGTGAAGATTACCTTATTTAAGAGAAAAAACAATGATATGTACCTCATTATTTTCATTATATACAACTTTTTTTTTCTGTCAACTTTCTCCAAAATTAGAGCAAATGTATCACCATGAACACAAATTCTAATTAAACATATGTAAGGGTAAAGGGGAAAAATGAAAGTTCATTTCCATTACCATTGAAGAATTTGAAACAAGCACCCCTTAAAGGTATATTGGAGTGTGATTCAAGAGGAGTGAATTATATTATAATTATGTCACTCTCGATACAAATTTCAAAAGTAGTTGTGTTGTGTTTCAAAGAGTGTAGATGTTACATTAAAAAAATAAAATGAATAATGAATGAGGGTGATGTAAAAAGTTATTGACGATAGAAGCACGTGGTACTCACCACACGTCAAAAGCTCTTAACCTAGAAGAAACATGACTAATCAAATAACTGTTGATTTGATAAAATATTCATAACTGCACAAAAAGTAGTAAATCTACATTAGTTTGCCCGAATTAGGAATACTTGATTATGCACAAGTTATTCTCAAACGATGAAATAAAGTTGGAGATGTGTTCTAACACACACACCCCTTAGCACTCACACTCATGTTAGCCATGCATTGAAACATCCCTCACAAAATGGTCATTTGTCTTGCTGCATTTCCCTTCCCATTGATCAGGCCCTGCATTTCACCGGCCACCCTCAACCTCATACTCACTCCAAAATTCCAATCCCTTTCCATTACTACAAAGACCCAACACCTATCCATCTCTCCAAAGTGTCCATCCCCAACATAATTATATCAATGATCCATTAAAGGTGTATATAAATAAAGGGGCATTTGTTTCAAATTCTTCAATGGTAATGGGAATGAAATATCATTTTCCTCCTTTACCCTTACATATGTTGAATGAGAGTTTGTGTTCATGGTGGTACATTATTAATGTTGTGCTCTAATTTTTGAAAAAGTTGACAAAAAATAATGTTGTTGGTTATGGTATGTGGTATTGATTGAGGAAGATGATTATAAGATGAGTGGAGTTAATCAAATAGGGGTGATGATTATCTTATTTAGGAGAAAAAACAATGATATGTACCTCATTTGTTTTCATTACAAACAACATTCTTTTTTGTCAACTTTTTCCAAAATTAGAACACAACATTAATAATGTACCACAATAAACACAAATTCTAATTCAACATACGTAAGGGTAAAGGAGGAAAATAAAATTTCATTCCCATTACCAATGAAGAATTTGAAACAAGCACTCCATAAAGGTATATTGGAGTGAGATTCAAGAGGAAGGAGTTATATTATAATTATGTCACTACGATACAAATTTGAATGGGTGTTGTGTTGTGTTTCAAAAAGTGTAGATGTTACATTAAAAAAATGCATAATGAATGAGGGTGATGTAGAAAGTGTTGGACGAAAGAAGCACGTGGTACTCACCACAGGTCAAGAGCTCTAAACCTGCTAGAAATAAGACTAATCAAATAATTGTTGATTTGATAAGATGTTCATGACAACACAGAAAGTAGTAAAACCCTTATTAGTTTGCCCGAATTAGGAATACTTGTTTATGCACAAGTTATACACAAACTATGAAATAAAGTTGGAGATGTGCTCTAACACAAAAACCCTTAGTGTGTATATATATATATATATATATATATATATATATATATATTGCACTCACACTCACGTTAGTCATGCATTGAAAAATCTCTCACAAAATGGTCATTTGTCTTGCTGTATTTTCTTTCCCATTGATCAGGCCCTGCAATTCACCGGCCACCCTTAACTTCTCACTCACTCCAAAATTTCAATCAATTTCCCTCACTACAAAGACCTAACACCTATCCATCTCTCCAAAATGAACATCCGCAATATAATTATATCAACGATCCCTTAAAGGTGTATATATATATATATAAAGGCGTGCTAGTTTCAAATTCTTTAATGGTAATGAGAATGAAATATCATTTTCCTCCTTTACCCTTACATATGTTGAATGAGAGTTTGTGTTCATGATGGTACATTATTAATGTTGTGCTCTAATTTTGGAAAAAAATGACAAAAAATAATATTGTTGGTTGTGGTATAGGGGATTGATTGAGTAGGATGATTATAAGATGGTGGAAGTAATCAAATGGGGATGATGATTACCTTATTTAGGAGAAAAAACACTGATATGTACTTCATTTGTTTTCATTACATACAACATTCTTTTTTGTCAACTTTTTCCAAAATTAGAGCACAACATTAATAATGTACAACCATGTACACAAATTCTAATTCAACATATGTAAGGGTAAAGGAGGAAAATGAAATTTCATTTCTATTACCTTTGAAGAATTTGAAACAAGCACCCTTTAAAGGTATATTGCAGTGAGATTCAAGAGGAGTGAGTTATATTATAATTATGTCACTACAAATATAAATTTCAAAGGTTGTTGTGGTGTGTTTCAAAGAGTGTAGATGTTACATTAAAAAATAAAATGCATAATGAAAGAGGGTGATGTAGAAAATGATGGACGAAAGAAACACGTGGTACTCACCACAGGCCATGAGCTCTAAACCTGCAAGAAATAAGACTAATCCAATAACTGTTGATTTGATAAAATGTTCATGACAACACAGAAAGCAGTAAAATCCCCATTAGTTTGCCCGAAATAGGAATACTTATTTATGCCCAAGTTATTCCCAAACTATGAAAATAAAGTTGGTGATGTGCTCTAACACACACACCATTTAGTGTGTATATATATATATATATATATATAGCACTCACACTCATGTTAAACATGCAATAAGACATCCCTCACAAAATGATCATTTATCTTGCTGCATTTCTCTTCCCATTGATCAAGCCCTGTATTTAACCGGTCACCCTCAACCTCTCGCTCACTCCAAAATTCAAATCTATTTCCCTCACTACAACGACTCAACACTTATCCATCTCTCCAAAGTGTCCATCCCCAACATAATTATATTAATGATCCCTTAAAGGTGTATATATATATAATGGTGTGCTTGTTTCAAATTTTTCAATGGTAATGGGAATGAAATATCATTTTCCTCCTTTACCCTTACATATGTTGAATGAGAGTTTATGTTCATGGTGGTACATTATTAATGTTGTGCTCTAATTTTAGATAAAATTAACAAAAAAGAATGTTGTAGGTTGTGGTATGGGGATTGATTGAGGAGGATGATTATAAGATGGGTGGATGTAATCAAATGGGAGTGATGATTATCTTATTTAGGAGAAAAAACAATGATATGTACTTCATTTGTTTTCATTACATACAACATTCTTTTTTGTCAACTTTTTCCAAAATTAGAGCACAATATTAATAATGTACCACCATGAACACATATTCTAATTCAACATATGTAAGGGTAAAGGAGGAAAATGAAATTTCATTCTCATTACCATTGAAGAATTTGAAACAAGCATTCCTTAAAGGTATATTGGAGTGAGATTCAAGAGGAGGGAGTTATATTATAATTATGTCACTCCCGATACAAATTTCAAAGGGTGTTGTGTTGTGTTTCAAAGAGTGTAGATGTTACATTAAAAAAATAAAATGCATAATGAATTAGGGTTATGTAGAAAGTTATGGGTGAAAGAAGCACGTGGTACTCACCACAGGTCAAGAGCTTTTAACTTACAAGAAACAAGACTAATCAAATAACAG
The DNA here is from genome assembly GCA_026898435.1 of Prunella vulgaris. Lineage (NCBI taxonomy): Eukaryota > Viridiplantae > Streptophyta > Magnoliopsida > Lamiales > Lamiaceae > Prunella > Prunella vulgaris. Next base: position 20,859 of record JAPKLY010000083.1, on the reverse strand, counting down.
TTGATTTTATAAAATGTTCATGACAGCACAGAAGGCAGTAAAATCCCCGTTAGTTTGCTAGAATTAGGAATACTTGTTTATGCACAAGTTATTCCCAAACTATGAAATAAAGTTGGAAATGTGCTCTAACACACACACCTCTTAGTATGTATATATATATATGGTTTATATATATATATATATATATATATATATATAAACCTCTATTAAGCGGATCTGCAATCATTGAGCTTGTTCCAATATGCTCTATAAAAAAATCTGACCACTCTGAACTCTTTCCTTTACAACTAGAAACTTTATGTCAATATGTTTTGACTTGGGGCAAACACACATAGGGCAAAAGATGGGCCCAAACTTAAAACTGGGTCAAAAAAAACTTTTTCGACTTGCAAACAAGTCTAATAAAAAAAAAATTACGGGACATTAATGCTTAATAATAAAGTAAGAGGGCAAATGGAAAAAGGCTATAGCTACTATTGAGTACCTATTCTACGGGAAAATTGAAACCCGTGCAGTGTTTAAAAGCCCATAGCCATTGGTCGGTATCGTTTAATAAAACCCACAAGAACTAGTTCGGCCCGGAGACGAAGAAAAACGAGAGAGGTCGGTCTTGCAAGGGGTAAGGTGCGTTGATAATTTTCTTTCAGAATCGAAATTTTCTTTGATCGATATGCACCGTGATTGTTTGATTTTTGAAATATAAACTCTGTCGAAGTTTGGGGATAATGTGGGCTAGGTTTTTTTGGGGATAATGTGGGCTAGGGTTTTTTTGAATAACACTCTGGCGAAGTTTGGTAAATTCCGGCTGCGTCGCTGTGAACTGTATGCGAGCGGCTGCGTCTGTTCGTGTGTTTGCAGAGGTTGTGATGTTTGTTCAGTGCAGGTTGTTGGCCGCGGTATGAATGTGTATGTGGGCGTTAATGGAGGTTTGCAGGGGTGCGAATCCGGTGAGGACTGGAGTTGGAGACAGTGGATTGAATCGGACGGCAAGGAAAACAGGCGTGAATTGCAGCAGAGTTTTTTCGGCATGGTGGATAATTTGTGAAAGGTGAAACATATTTTGTTTTCACTTTTTTCTTTACTGTTTTCCTCTTCTTCCTTAATCCTCGCCTTTATTATCATATCAACATGCTTTAAAAGGTTATGTGAGCTACATTTGATGCTACATCAAGTGAACTACATTACATACAATTGTATATCCATTTGTATACATAATAGTGTTCGTACTCACGAGCACAACTCAAGAACAGCATGTTTATTTCTTCACAATTTTTATACGTTATTCCTCTGCGAGTTTATACATTTTTGTCGAGTTAACCCCTTTCTAGACGGAAAGAAGAGTTGAAAACGATGGAACCTGAAATTTTCGAGTTAACCTCACTTTAAGTATGTTATACCATGGCAAAAAAACATGGAATGGTTTAATATACCATAGGCGTTAGTGAATGAAAATATTTAAAATATGCTTCTCAAAATACATTTCTAAAAGCATAAAATCCTCACAAAAAAAAAAAAAAACGATGATTTTTTTTTGTGGAATGGAGAGAGTATATTTTGCAAGATTGACTGAAGTTATTAGCAATTGTGATGCATTATGCAAGAGAATTGCTACCAGAGTCGCTGCGATCTTCTGTGAGGCCTTTAACAGCAAGCAGACAACTAGCACTTTTTTTATGTCGATTTTATAGATCTAGCTAAGGAAAAAAATTGCTTTAATCTTCAGATTTATGTTGAAAGATGATTGGATCCTTTTTTAATGTTTGATTGCAGATGAGTAACTATTCCTCCATGGATGGGATTCTCTACTGCAAGACTCATTTTGAACAACTTTTCAAGGAGTCTGCAAATTTTAGCAAGTATTCTCAATCTTGTAAGAAATTCCTTCTTTTTTTTTTTTTTTTTGCAAAATTTCATCACAAGTATCCAAATCCATATTATTTATGTTTGATTATTGTTCATTCTGTTTTGATGCATGTTTGAGCAGCAAAGGCAGAGAGGGAAAATTCATTGGTTAGTATTCATGGATGATTCATCACAAAAAAAAATCTTTATAAATATACACACACAAACAGGACAGAGAGAGATATTCATCAATTCTTGTGCAAAAATGATGCAATTTTTATTTTTATAAATTTGCAGACAAGGGCACCCAGCAAGCTCTCAGCACTATTCTCTAGCACTGTAGACAAATGCCCAGCTTGCAACAAGATTGTGTACCCCCTGGAGTAGGTTTGTTGTTATCATCCATCACATTTAATTAAACAAATAAATCAAGAAAACTTTTTTATGTATAGATTTCATTTAAAAAAAGGACAAAAAGTTGCAATTAAGTGCAGGTGACTATGGAGGGAGAATCATTCCACAAGTCATGCTTCAAGTGTGCTCATGGGGGTTGCCTCCTCACACACTTATCCTACGCTGCTCTAGATGCATCCTCTACTGCAAGCACCACTTCCAGCAGCTCTTCATGGAGAAAAGAAATTACCAGCATGTTCTCAATGCCACCCACAGAAATATGGAATGGTTTAATATACCATAGGCGTGTTATTATACTATACTTAGTATAGTATAATATAGTATGGTTTTAAAGTATGACATCAGTAAATGAAAATATTTAAAATATGCTTCTCAAAATACATTTCTAAAAGCATAAAATCCTCACAAAAAAAAAAGCATAATCAAGAGTAGTAGAGCTCTTGAGACATGTAGATATAAAAGTATATTTGATTAGATGAAATGGTGAGTGCTGGTTATAATGAAATTTTTTGATTGAAGTTTCTGGATCAAATAGCCTGAGGACGGGTAACCTGAATGTGTGTTCAAATTTCAATTTCTTTTGGATTTAACGATTTAATCTTGGGGGGTTTAGGTGGACGCTATTTGGAATGGTAGCTCTATGTGCACTATAGGTGTATGTAGAGGCAATTGGCCATTTTATGATTTATATTATGTTTGATATCTTCTCTTAAGGGTTCAAGCTTGGAACTGAGAAACACCCTACTGAAGTCATTGTAAAGAAGTCTGGTGCACTGTAGGTAAATTCTGGTATTGAAGGATTGGCACTTCTAAAGACAACTCAAGTGAGTCCATTGGTATTCACTACGTATTATAATTAGCCTCATTAAAATTCTGGGACTTTGTCTCGTAGTGTCGAGTGCATGTGCCCTTTTTTTGTTGAATTAGGTAGTTGGGTGGTAGATGCTTATATTTGTATGAGCATAATTTAACCAATGGAATGAGTGAGCAGCAACTGTTCAACTTTCATAAATCTAGACGCTCTATAACTATAATATTAGACAGAATTATTACCTAAAATGAAATCTAGGTCCCTCACTCCCCAATCCCTGCCCCTGGTAGGATTTCTTTGGTCTCTGCAATGAACAAACTGACATTGTGCCATTTTTGGTGACCATATGTCACCCTTTTTCTTAAGTGACATTACTGATAACTTTTCAAGCTTACTTTTGGTTTGGAACTGTCTTGAGTTTCATATTTCTGAAAGTAATTTTTTTACTTTCTTGAATTTCAGATGGTTTCTTTCCATGTTATAGCTTTTGACATTGGAGATCAGCTAATCTCTTGATTCAGGATCAGGCCGTTAATGCAATTTTGTGTTCCATAAGACTCTCCCAGGTATTTTATACCTCATCTGCATTTACATTTTTATATTTAGAATTTTTCTTTGAATCCTGACCAACTAGAGGAGTTACACAAGTTGCTCATACTTTGTTGTTGGATTAAAAAAAAAAAAAGATTGGTGAGGTAGGTTCTGAAAGTTCAAGTTCCATCAATTCATATCTTGCATTAGTGTGAGATCTATTAGAAGTTTGTACATTGCCTGGAATAGTTGAAGTTCTGCATGTAAATAATTTTCTTTTCTATGTTGTTGATGCTCGTTTTATCTTTACAGAATTTGTGATTAATAATGGAAAGAGAACATTTGTGCTTACATTACCTTTTTTTTTCCTTAGGAATGATCAACAAGAAGATAAACCTGTTGCATTGCTTAAAAGTCAGGGAAGCAAAGGAAACCTACAAGTTAATTGGAAAACAATAAAAAAAATACTACATGTGATCTTAATTCAGGGGAATGGAGAGAGTATATTTTGCAAGATTGTTGACTGAAGTTATTAGCAATTGTAATGCATTATGCTAGAGAATTACTACCAGAGTAACTGCAATCTTCTGTGAGGCTTTTAACAACAAGCAAACAACTACCAGTGTCTTTGCCTGTACTGTAGACGTGGAAGAGCAAGCACAAGAGTTGGGTTTTCTTGCCCTTACTTTTCATTCATACTTGGTATTGTTTTGTACATTCTTGGATGAGTAAGTATAACTCGCACGAGCTAAAGAACGCAATTATATATTGATGAAATTTCGACCTTTACTTTCCCTCCTATGTATGGATAACTCACTACTGTAATTCAATGAATTTCAAGTATTGATTGCACTGTGTTTGAACGTACATACACCGACTTGTGGACTTAATTGTTGAGAATATAAATGAAATTTGCATAAACATGATGGCCCTAAGAGTGAAGAAATGCACTGCCAGAGAACGTGAAGTAGTTCTAATTCCTGAATCTTGGTCTAAAATTCTGAAACAAGGGATGCATTTAAGAATTGTGTAACATGAGAAATATATCATCATTAGTATTTTTATCACACAAGTAGTTGAATTCTAATCACATGACCTATATAGAAATCATATTATAAAGATTGAAGAAATTGACTGAAAAATGTTTAATTTAAGCGAGGAAAATCCAGGAAATTGAAATACAATATAACACAGCACAACCAATGGGATCAATTTAAAATCCAGGCACAGTATATGGGGCCATTGTGACAATTCTTAATCCAACAAACAAAAATTATACTGAACAAAACTAATTCTGAACACCACCACCACCACCATATGTAATTCTGAACAGTATATGGATAAAACACCACCACCACCACCATATGTAATTCTGCACTAGTAATGTTACTACTTCCTCCTCTATCAATCTTTGTCCATTACTAACAACTTGGAATTAAAGGGATTGGATATATCTTCAAGGTTGCTGCTAAGCATCCAAGTACCCTGCATCAACAAGCACTTTCTCTCTCTTAGCCAATTCGACATCTTCATCCACCATCATCTTCACCAGCTGCTCAAACCCCACTTTGGGCTTCCATCCCAGCACCTTCTTTTCTTTGCTTGCATCTCCTTTCAGACAAGAAGCAAATCTTAGAACTTTGGAGATTTTGAGGCAGAACTGAGAAGCTGCAAAGAAAATTGATACAGATAAAAAAAACGTAAGTAAGAAGAGACTAAAGCTGCTGTAATATTGGAAAAAAAATAACAATCTGCTGAAATATTGCACATATATACATATCACTAAAACCAAAATCTGATACCTGATGCAGATAATGTCGTTACACTATTTCTAATACACGAGAACTGCATTTCTTGTTGCTATCTCTCACTATCAAAGAAATATGCATTCTAACTCATTTATCAACAAGAATAACTATCTATGAGGTAAACTGCACAAAAGAAGCTTCAAATCTGATTATGAAAAACAAACAGCGTTGATTAGCACAAGCTCCAAACAGTCCAAAACATAAAATCTCTACATTAGAATGTTAGGATTGTCAAATAAGGAGTGTTATATGATTCAAGCATTTTTTATACTTTGACTATGTTTAGAAAGAATGAAATGCAGAATGAGTAGCACCAGAAGTGAAACAATCCTCAAATCTCCAAATTAAATTATCTTTCCACAGAATTGGTCTCTTCCGAGTGAGTAGTTAAATCTGAAAAGGCTTCAAATAAGCCTAACCACAACGCAATTCTGCAGAACTGCAGCATATCAAAGTAAAGGGCGAAAATGAGAGGAGTGATTCCAACTATAACTAAGCTGGTTCAGCTACTTACTAGGGAACTAAGCTGTTTCAGCATCATCTTCACCAGCTGCTCAAACCCCACTTTGGGCTTCCATCCCAGCACCTTTGCTTTGCTTGAATCTCCTTTCAGGTTGTCTACCTCTGTCGGTCGTAAATATCGCTTATCGATCATCACGTGATCTCTCCAGTCCAGACCTACGTATCCAAACAATTAATCCACTACATAAAGAGCACTTCTGGACCAACTTATAATGCCATACCTCTATGAGCATTGTATTTACTTTTATCAATTTAAAAGCATTAAAAAAAAGATGATTTTTTTTGTGGATACATCCTGTAATCAACATCTCACAACCCACATGATCAAAGTAATTATCCACCAAATATGAATAGAATCAAGAACCCAAACGAATTACCTCAGCAATGGGTTCCTTGAGATCCTTTCAGAAGACCCTGAGTCGAATCCCTAGCTTCTCGAGCCGCTTCGACGGTGCCTGAATGATCCAGAGCGCAAGACACAGATCCTCCTCCAGTTTCTCCACCCTCTCCAATAAATTAGCCCCGAAAGAAGAAAACCTTTGAGAATACCCACCGCTACATATTCTCCTCCACTGCCATCGGAAAATGATTTCGCTGATAGCACGTCTGATAATAGGCGTTTATTGATAAGATAGAGCACGAAGCCCTCGACTGGAATATAGAGCACGAAGCCCTAGACTAGAATTTTAAATTTTGAAATCATCCATTTATTGTTACCTGCATCCTCACGACTGCGATGGTGTTGTCTGGTGGGTATTTGAAGTCACCTAGCATTATCCGACGGAACCCCTATTAGAATATAGAGGAATGTTTGTTATTTAACTTATCTTAATATGTAATAATTAAATGGGTTTAACATGACTAAACCTAATCAAATCCACTGTATTAGACCTATATGTGATGGATATTTTCAAGTAGACTAGAACATGGGGTAGTCAATAGGAATAGACTACTTTGTGTTTTTTCCTTTTGACTTAGTGGAGCTTCTTTTGTTACTGGAATATAACACTGCCGAATTATTGTCACAATACAACTTAAGTAGTTTTTCAGTATTGCTCACAATACGCAGCCCAGTGACAAAATTTCACAATCATAGTCCATGATTGGATGCCTCATAACATGCCATAAATTCTGCTGCCATGGTAGAAGATGCTACAAGTGTCTGCTTAGCACTTCTCCATGTAACTGCTCCCCCATCTAACAGATAAATGTAGCCCGAAGAGGATTTTCTACTATCTTGGCATCCAGCAAAATCAGAATCAGAATACCTATTGATCTCCGAGTGATTTGATCTCCTATATGTAAGCATGTAATCCTTAGTTCTCTGTAAATACCTCAAAACTCGTTTGGCTGCTTTCCAATGATCCATACCAGGATTACTTAAATATCTGCCCAACATGCCAACAATAAAACCCAAATCAAATCTTTTGCAGACCTGAGCATACATCAAGCTGCCAACAGCCGAAGCATATAGAATCCTTTGCATCTCTTGAACTTCAAGATCACTTCGAGTGCACTGACTGAGACTAAACTTGTCTCCCTTAGCCATAGGAGTATCACCAGGCTTGCAGTTATGTATACCAAATCTTTGCAGCACTTTTTCTATATATCCCTTTTGTGATAATCCAAGAATACCTCAAGAGCGATCTCGATGTATTTGGATTACCAATACAAAATAGGCCTCCCCAAGATCTTTCATTTCAAATTTCTTTGATAGAAAGGTCTTGGTATCGTGCAACAAACCTGAATTATTGGTGGCAAGTAATATGTCATCGGCATATAGCACCAAGAAAATAAACTTACTCCCACTGAACTTGTGATACACACAATCATCAACAATATTAGTCTCAAAATAAAACGAGACAACTACTTCATGAAATTTGTAGTACCACTGATGAGAAGCTTGCTTGAGTCCATAGATGGATTTCTTTAAATTGCAAACCATATTCTTTGGATGTCCCGACACAAAGTTTTCTGGTTGCACCATATATATTTTCTCAACAATATCACCATTGAGAAAAGCAGTCTTTACATCCATCTGATGTAACTCAAGAGCATAATGTGCAACTAGTGCCATTATAATTCTAAAAGATGCTTTCGTGGAAACCGGAGAGAAAGTCTCTTTAAAATCAATGTCTTCTCTTTGAGTAAAGCCTTTAGCCACAAGACGTGCCTTATATCTTTCAACATTACTATTTGAATCCCTTTTGGTTTTAAAAATCCATTTACAACCAATGGGTTTCGAACCTTCTGGTAATGGGACAAGATCCCAAACTTAATTGTCTAGCATTGACTTATACTCTTCATTCATGGCATCAATCCACTTTTGAGCATTTGGACCCTTCATGACCTAATGAACACTAATAGGATCATCATCCATTATTTCATTAGTGTCCTCATTTTCTTGAAGAAAAACTACGTAATCATCTGAAATAGTTTTTCTTCTCTCTCTAGTGGATCTCCTTAATTCTATATGTTCTTGAGGTTGTTCTTCTATTATTGCATCAACTTGATTGGGAAGGTCTTCAACATTAACCCGTTGAGGTTCCAAAGTTGCTTCTTCTCCAATGATAGGAATGATTACCTGAACATTGTTAGAAGCAGTAGCGGATATCGAACTCGAGTCCTCTTCAAAGGTGATGTCTCTAAGCTTATTTCTCACCCCAAACTCAATATCCTCACAGAACACTGTATTTCCTGTCTCAAAAATTGACCTTCTAGTGGGATCATAAAACTTAAAACACCTTGACTTTTCTGAATAACCAATAAAGTAGATGCAAACTGTTTTGGAGTCCAATTTCTTTTCATTTGGCTTGTAAGGCCTACCCTCACCTGGACATCCCCAAATATGAAAGTGATTTAGACTTGGCTTTCGCCCAGTCCAAAGTTCAAAAGGAGTTTTAGCAGCTGCTTTAGTTGGTACCCTATTGAGAATGTAAGCTGCAGTCTTTAGTACTTCTTCCCAAAGTGATTCTGGTAATGAAGAATGACTAATGATACTCACCATATCCTTTAAAGTTCTGTTTCGTCTTTCAGCTACACCATTCATGCTAGGTGTTCCTGGCATGGTGTACTGTGGGACTATTCCACATTCCTTTAAGAAGACAGCAAATGGTCCTGGACGTTGTTCTCTTGAGCCATCATATCTACCGTAGTACTCACCACCACGGTCAGATCTGACACATTTAATTCTTTTGATAAGTTAATTCTCAACTTCAGCCTTAAATACTTGAACATGTCCAGTGCATTTGATTTTTCATGAATGAGATATAAATACCCATATCGTGAATAATCGTCTATTAATGATATAAAATATTGTTGACCATTCCAAGAAGCCGAAGGGAATGGTCCAGAAATATTTGTGTGTATCAATTCTAAGACTTCATTTGCTCTTTGAGCAACTAATTTCTTGTGTTGGGTCTATTTTCCCTTAATACATTCAACACAAACATCAAGTTTTGAAAAGTCGAATGTATCTAAAATACCTTCTAACACAAGCCTCTCAATTCTGGCTTTTGAGATATGACCTAAGCGTTTGTGCCATAATTTAGCTTAATTTTCTTTATTAAATTTTCGCTTAGTACCTCTGAACTCAACAAGCAAGGATTCATTATATGAAGAATCAACATCAAGCAAATATAGATTATCATATGCACTCAAAGAACCAATGCCCACAATACTGGAATTTCTTAAAAGATTAAACTGACAATCTCCGAATGAACAAGTAAAACCAAATTTGTCCAAAACAGAAATAGGAACCAAATTCTGTCGAAAAGACGATACAATAAAAGTATCTTTTAAGTCCAAAAAATATCTAGTCTTTAATAATAATCTAAAATGCACAATTGCTTCCACTTCTACCGATTTGACATCACCTATATAGATGTATCTTTCACCATCACTTGGCTTTCGGCAGTTCAGGCAACCCTGCATTGAAACACTTATGTGAGTAGTAGCACCAGAATCTAACCACCAAGTGTCTCTAGGTACTAAAGCTAAATTAACCTCAAAACAGACAAAAGTAAGATTAGTACCTTTCTTTGCACGCCAAGCATGATATTTGGTATAATCCTTCTTTTTGTGTCCAGGTTTATCACAAAAGAAATAATTTTCCTCAGTATTATTTTTTTTTTCTTATGTGTTGGACCCTTATTCGTAGCAGCTTTCTCAACAAATTTTCTTTTGATGCCCTTTCCCTTATTCTTGGAATTAGTGGCCAGTAGAGCGACTTCAATTTTATCATGCTTAAATCTTTCTTCATCTTGCACATAATATGAAATGAGTTCATTTAGAGTCCATTTATCCTTTTGACAGTTATAACTGACCTTAAATTGATTGAATTGTGCTGGAAGAGATATAAGCACCAAATGCACGAGCAAGTCCTCAGACAACTCGAGCTTTAGTGCACTTAACTTTGAAGCTTAGTGAGTCATCTGCATGATGTACTCCCTTATGTTTCCCTTACCATTATACTTCATTGAGATCAAGTTTGACAAAAGCGTACTTGTCTTGACCTTATCGTTCTTTGCAAAACGCTGCTCAATATGGGTAAGGTACTCACTGGCCGTAGCGATTTCTGCAGATGCAATGCCTTGAAAGGCTTCTAGAGTGCTGCGCATCATGATCATCTGACTAACACGGTTTGAGCGTTCCCACTTCTCAAAGTTCTTCCTTTCATCAGGAGAACTTTTATCCGTCAGAGAAGCGGGTTGCTTTTCCCTTAGTGCATAGTCAAGATCAAGGCAGCCCAAAGTGATCAGAAGATTATCCTTCCAATCCTTAAAGTTTGAACCATTTAGCATGGGTATGTTAGTAAGCATAGCAGATAAAGTAGTAGTAGACATAGCTGAAACAGAGAACAGAACCAAAATAATTGTCATGCTCACATCAACCAATTAAATAATTAAAATTCAAGAACGATAAAGACATCTCAAGGCACCGAACAGAACATTAATACTAAGTCTTTGGACAGTAATATTAACTTGCAAGTGGTCACCTCTGTGTAATGATCAAATACTGACAATAAAATCATGTCGAATAATAGTCTTCATTTGGGCCGACTTATTACTCACAAAAAAAAAAAACTTACAATTGTCACGTATTTATAATTACATGTGTTTTTGTATTTCGAGCCAAATATTGATCTTCCTTTGGGCCGATGAATACCCGCATGAAAACACACATACACAACCATCCCAATATTTTCAATGAAAAAATTTACACAAGAGGGACTTATTGATTCAATCAGACCATCTTAAATATTAGTTGAAACCAAATAGGAACTTGAAATGTCCAACAAAATTGAATTTTCCAAATAAATATAAACAAATAAATGTCTTAACCCAAAATATTTGTACAATAGTTAAACAGTACACATTAGTGCCTAAATCCCAGAATCATCATTAAATCCTCATGGAAAATAATAAATTCCAATTTTATTCCACGAATATCAAATATATGCATGTCTTAATAATCTAAAATATATATATTTATGCACTTAATAATTTTAGGCATAAAATTTTTAAATTTCATATCCAACAATATATATATATATATATATATATATATATATATTTATTTAAACCCACTTATATGTATTATAATGAACATATAAAAGGCAAAATCAATCAAATAATAATTTGTGCATAAGCATAGTGGATATGCATGACTACTGGATCCATCAAATTAAAAAAAAATACATTAATCATGAATAATCATGAGTGGCGCTAATATGATGTACATATCTATAAATATATAATAGCAGCAACACTTTCTTTTATATTTTAGGTGCCAAATTGTTACATCCGTTGATCATTTCTTCTTTTTTTATGTGAGCCGTTGGATCTACTTTTTAATCCCACAATTAAAGTCATTCCATAGGTTATAATTTGTAACTTCATCATCATCATTCATTTGCTTATTTAGTAATTAAGATAAAATGGGCACATAATTTATTCATCAATTGCTGAAAATTAGGAACTGTTTAATTGGACATCCTATTTATATTACATCATATGCTCATCAATATCTTCACCACCAAATCTTCAAAATCTTTCATAGTCAGTGATTTTCATATTTTTTTTAGTTCTTAGTGTTCTATTGTAATTTTTTTTCTTAGATATTATTTTTTAAAAATGAGCAACACTTGTGTAGAAATTTCTACCGTAGAAATATCCATTTTTGAAAAATTCGCGAATCTAAACCGGGTCGGGTCAGATTTGCACTTTTTTTTTCAAAATTCACGCAACTTGTAGTTCCAGATTTTTTCGCTCCCAGGTATGTTACAATTTGGGCAAATGCGGGTTACAATTAGGCAAAATCTGTGTTACTAATTCTTAAAAAATTAATTTTTTGTACTTTTCAAGTAAAAATAAATAAAATATGTATTTCTGCAAGTATAAATATGTGTTACTTAATTTATTTTTTATTCTCTTTGTTGATTTATATTAATAATATGTTATTCATGTACTTAATACATAATTTAATACCTTATATATGTTATATAAAATATAATATATATTTTTATAAGGATAAATAAATGTTTGTATACAATAACACACATTTGATCTTACAGTAACACATATTTACTCTAATTGTAACACATATTTGCAGTAACACACATTTACTCTAATTGTAACATACATTTGAAGTAACACACATTTACTCTAATTGTAACACACATTTGCAGTAACACACATTTACTCTAATTGTAACATATATTTGCAGTAAAACACATTTACTCTAATTGTAACACACATTTACTCTAGATGTAACACACATTTGCAGTAACATAAATTTACTCCAATTGTAACATATATTTGCAGTAATACATATTTACTCTATTTGTAACACATATTTGTTCCTCAATTTGGGTTATTATATGAGCATATATGTGTTACTATAGGATAAAATGTATTTTTATTAAGAATAAATATGTGTTACACATACAATGTAACATATACATGTGTTACATTGCATGAAAAATATTTACTTCTACAAAAAATAAATGAATATGTGTAGAAAATAACATTTAATCTGGTTGTAACACACGTTTTGCCTTAAAGTAACATGCATTTGCCCAAATTGTAACATACCTGGGAGCGAAATCACAAGCTGCGCGAATTTTGTAAAAAAATACTCAAATTCGAATCGACCCAGTTTAGACCCGTGAATTTTCAAAAATGGATATTTCTACGGATCTTAGATCCGTACAAATCTGTATATAAGTTTTTGTCTTAAAAAATATGTATTTTTTATTGAATTTTTATTTCTACTCTTTTTTATTGATCTATACTTCTATTGGAGATCATATATTAGTTCATCCTTGATTCATCTTGAGTGTAGCGATGCAACTAATTTAGAGGAGATAGTTGTAATGGATAACATATGTAGTGATTAAACTGGCACATTGATACGATGAGAATTTCGTAGTAGTTGTGGTGGGAGGGCATGCAACTGCCACTATTGTGAAGAATAGCTCACCTGTCAAGCGATTTGAACGTGGAGAAGAAGTTTAATTCTAGGGTGGGTGTGTATTTTTTAATTATATTTAATTTTAAATTGTAATATTATTTATATTATAGATATTATTGTAACTATTATTTATCACACATGAAGGAGATATTTGTGGTAGATATTCGACTGACAACCACTCCTCGGATTATTTATAAATAATATAATCAGAAACACTTCAAATATTTATTAATATTTTTATATATTTTATTTAAAATTTAATAGAAAATATATTATGTGATTAATAATATGATTATAACTTAATATTGTCAATTGAATTTATTAATTTTAAACATTTAATTAGATGCAACACTTATAAGTATGTATTTTTTAAATCTCATAAGTATAGAATGCTAATATTTTAATTTTACTAAGAATCAATTCTACGCCTAATAAATTAGTCAAAGTTAATTATAATGTGTACTCATGATATATGTTCTTTAGTCCAAATTTGATATTTACAATACATATTTGCATTTGTGCATGGTTTATTTATGTTTTTACATATTTATTTTAGTAAAAATCTTATTTTAATTTTTCTTTAAAATAAAGAATATTTATTATCAGTATTCGAAATGGTTTTTAGATTATCATTTTTTTTAATTACTTGATATTTCGTGATGGATTTATCTATTTAGTCATAAATACTTATACAAAATCAAAACGAATCAAAATGAGTGTACTCAATAGTTTAGTTATCTATAAATATATTAATTATATTTGTTTTCAATTAAGATATTGATGTAGTTACCATCCTAGATTGTTCGATAATTGTATGCGATGTGTTCCGATATTATTGCTAACTAATTAATGTAAATTTAGAACTAGGCAAAGTATTATGTGAATGATACACACAGTAAATTTTATGGTGAACAACAATTTATTTTAAGTATTTTGAGATTTGATTATTTTAGAGATAAATGACATAAAATATTGTATATGAACTAACACTACAATGTATATAAACAAACGTCACACTATATATGAATTAACACCACATGTAGTATGTCATAGTGAATGAACTAAAATCATATTGTATATGAACTAACACCACACTGTATATGAACTAACACTACACTGCATATGAATTAACACTACACACCGAAATGTGTGTTACTGCGTGAAATAAAATATGTCATTCACGAAATAAAATACCTACTCTAAGAACTAATATTTTTACTATTCCTTATTAATATCTCAATCAGCTTTTATTTAATGATTAATTTTTATATAATGGTCTGTGTTTAATTATGTTTTTTTTTTAATGTTTGAATTTTTATTCAAATCTTAAGTTAGTAATAAAAAAAAAATTGTTAGTAATATATATATATATATATATTGTCTTTAGTATGCCACGCCTTATGGTCCCTAAGTTGTAGATAGTATGGTTAAATTTATCTTTTATTTACATGTTCTCTACGATACGAACTAAGAGAATTAATTATATGAATTAAGATTATAAACTATAGCTAACAAAATTAAGCTTAATATCTTAATCTGGAAGATATAGATTGTTGGTCCCTAAAGAAGACTTTGAGTCTTCTTGTTTTGAAAATCAGCTGACTTTAAAATCAGCTGAGTGCGCAGTGATCTTAGTGTGCGAAAACATTTTTAGTTAAATCCTTTTAATTAGAAAACCTTTTTTATCTTTAGTGCAGCAAGTAAGAGCAATAAAATAAAGAAAGTAAAAACACAAGATTTATAGTGGTTCGGACCAACTTGTAATTAATATATGACAAAAATTTGTATACACCCGGGTTCACGGTGAATTCGAGTTCTCAATTATCACTGTCATGTGTATACGCTATCACTGTTATGTATATTTACTATCACTGTTATGCATATACATTATCAGTGTTGAAAAATCAAGTATATTTTTATAACAGTAATAGTGATTACACATGACAGTGATACGAATTCATGTGAACTCGAGTTCACAAGAGACCTACTCTTAATATATCCTTCCTCATTTGAGTAGGGCATAGGCGTATACATAACAAAATTCATGAAGGCGCAGAAGGCTTGAATCGATTAAATAAAAATAATCGCTGCTAACACTTTAACAATTAAATTTAATGGATAAAGTTTGGGCATATCAATATATGTAACCGCATAAGCACATATACATCAATATACATGGATAATCATCAACTTCGCATATCAATATAAGTCGTATGATTTTATTTTTTATTATTTAAATCCTGTAGTCAAACAAATATGCATAGCCTGGATCAACTTGAATAATTAAGAATTATAACATAAGCCCTAATTTCAGATCTAAGAATTATAAAATTCTTTTTAAAAAAATCAGAAAATCATGAGTAGAGTGGCTCTAATACCACTTGTTAGAAAACTTAATTTAATCATATAAACATGTCTCAACACAAAGGCCTTAATACAACAATCTACCATGATCTCCTAAAATTAAAAAGACTTTTAATCATAATATTGGGAAGCATACCTGAATCCATGTGTTTTGATTTGAGACTCTATAGGATGATTTCTTAAACAATCAGCCTCACATTTTCGTCACTTTTTCGTAGAGAGAATACTAGATGATTGTACTGATGTTTGGGGACCATAACCCTATTTATAATAATAAATTATACTTTATTTCAATTTGGTCCATCAACAAATTGAAATCACTTAATGTTATCTACACATAAAGCTCATAATTATTTAACACGCCCATAAATTAATTAAACTGTATTAGATCACTTTAATTTGGATCTCTTTAAAAGATAATTATACACAAAGAATATTGACACGTGGAAGCCCAATATGTTGTTGGATATTTCCAACATAAGAAGCAATCAACAGTTTCCAAATCTTGAGCAGAGGTACGATTTCAGAATTACAATGGATATCTTACATTTGCACTGATTTTGGTATTAATGTTTATTTGCCTATCACACTTAAGTGTGATAATCAGGCGGCTATACATATAATTTCTAATCCTGTGTTTCATGTGGTACTTAGAAATTGATTGTCATGTAGTGCGCAACAAACTCAAAGAGGGATTCATTTCTCTTGTGCAAGTGACTTCTCGGTTGTGGGTGGCTGATGCTTTCACCAAGCTTTTGGGAGGCGCTTGTTTAGAATTCTTAATGTCCAGGTTGGGATTTGTTAAGTTCACCAATGCCCAACTTTAGGAGGATAGTTCATTTTAAAAAGTTGTTATACTGAAAATACGTTTTTTGCAATATTTTTCTTTGTATTCTTTCTTTACGCCTTTATATATAAAAGACAGTTTTACCCTATAAAACACTACTTTTATGAGAATGAATGAGAATTAACCGTCTTCTCTTTCGATTCTACCTCATGGCTACATATCATATCTTCGAAGCGGGCATTTTCCGGCTCTACAACAATTGCTGTTGAGTTTCCATTTGAGATTGGAGAGATCGATTGTTGCTGCAGATGATTGCACTCGATCAGTCTGTTGTGGAATCTGCTAAACTGGTTCAACAAGAGCAATTAGCTAGACATAGGAAATGATGAGCTAAGGTCTTCACTAATGCAGTATCTCAATGTGTTTGAATTCCTTCTCACAAAACAAAAGGACTTGGATTTTAATTAATTTGGAAAACATCTGAGGATTGTAAACTTTTTATGTATATGTTTTTATGTTGAAACTAATTTGTAGTTAATATTTTTTAGTAGAGCAATGAAATTTGTTCACTCAATACTTCTCCTTTTTCTTTTTTCCTTATGTTGCAAAGTTGGTGGAGGAACACCCTAACATGATCTGTGACCAAGGTCAAAATAAAAGATATACAATAAAATCATCATTTGTACCTATAAGCTCATATTAAACGTAGTAGTTGATCTTTCCACTGTTTCTTGAATTTGTGTTGAATATGTAATAAGAAACATTCAATTTAAAAAGTAAACATAAAAGGTACAATTTCATAAATGTCCTTTTTGACATGGGTAATTTCTTTTTGGGAGACTTTCAATTTTACCCTTTTTTACGTGAGCAATATCTATTTTGCCCTTCTTCAATAAAACATTCAATTTTGCCCAAATTCAAGTTAAAAAGACCTTGGTACCCTTATTACTTTATTTATAATTTAAATTCAATTTTGACTTCATATACTATGTACCAAACACAACCAATTGACCTTTTCTTCCAAGATTAAAAAAAATAAAATACCTAAAATGATCCACGATCCATCATCTTCACCAACAGGCCACCATATTTGTCATAACCATAACCAAATCTTGAAGCTCAACACCCCAAATATCATCTCTGTTCTTCCGACCTTTTCTAAATATTTCAAAATTTTCAAATCAATTCATCCCCAAATTGTGAAAATCAATTCATCCAAAATCGTGTTCATCCTAAAATTGTGAAAAATCGCCGAAAATTTCACAGCGCAGCCGCACTTGAAGCCCAGGTCGAAGCTTTCTGCCGGTATTAATAGCTGCCATTGAAGCTATCGTCGAAGTCGTCCCCCATTACACAATTTCTTCCCCAGTCTAAATTATCCAGATTAAAGAACAGAGATTGTTCTTCCCCATTCTAAATTATCCAGATTAAAGAACAGAGATTGTTCTTCCCCAATTGGGCCCGATTGAAACCTTCTTGCAAAAATCAAAATTAGCAGCGGCGGAGTGGAGAGAGGAAGGGACGGCGCGAACGGTGGCGGAGAGATTGGGCCGATTGTAACCGTTGGTCGGCGGAGAAAATGTGTTTTTCTAATTTTTCCGGCGTTTATGAATCTCCTATATATGCGCGTCAATGGCTTTTTTCGGCAAGGAATAGTCATTCTGGCTTCCCAAAGGATTGATTGTGAAGTTGTTTTTTGTTTTTTTCTCTTTTTCTTTGGTTTTTTTTGGGTGCTAAAAGTTAGGAGTTAATTAAGTTATGTTTGGTTAGGGGGATAAGAAGTCAAAATTGAGTTTACAAATAAAAATGGAATAAGAAGGGTATTTTGGACTTTTCCTCTCTTATTTGGGAAAAATTGAAAGATTTATTGAAGCAGGGCAAAATAGATATTGCCTACCTCAAAAAGGGCATTTTTGTGTATTTTCTCTTTCTTTTTTGCCCTACTTCTGCAAAATTTTCAATCTGCCCAAAATGAAGATAAAAAGATGTTAATACCCTTCCTATCTTATTTTTAATTATAACACAATAATCTTTCTTATCTCCCAATCCAAACACATCTACTTACCTTAATACATATTAACTGAAAATATAAAAAATATATATATAATACATTCCAGCGGCCGACGGAGGATGTCGGGGTCAACCACCGTCCTTGTTCAACCGCACGCTGGTAAGTCTGCAATTTCGTCGGAATCCATGGAAGGGAAGTCCTCTCGCTGCCTGAATTCATCTCGTAGATGTCGGCTGTCGCAAGAAACACGTGCCTCCCAAAATAAATAAAAAAATCGGAGTCCAGCCGAAATCCGATGCCGGAAATCCCCAATCTAAACACAACCCCGCGACTGAAACCAATGACCTCGTCCTCTGAAATTAACAATGAAGCACGTTTGAAACGCAAAACCAGAAACATAAATGAAATCACAAAACTTGAAATGGAATCGCGAAACTGGAAACGGAATCACGAAAATTGAAATGGAATGCAAAAGCTAATCCCTGAAATTGAGCATAGAACTCAAAATTAAAACAGAATCAAAAGCGAGAGTTGAATTGAACAATTTTTGAAACAAAATTTCTCGAAATCCCTAAATTTCCCAAATTCCCAAAAATAAATTGGAAACAAAATCAAAACCAGCTTAATCAAAATAAATGGTTGCGACGGATTTCAAATGAAAGTGGTGCATTTCCGGTGAGAACGGGGCAAAGGTGGCACATGGCTTGCTGGTTCAATTTCCGGCATCTTCGGCTGCGACGTCGCGCGACTCATGGTGGTGTCGGCGGTTGGAGCTGCGAACAGAGGTGGATGAATAGAGCTTCAGTCAATGGCAGTTTCCGGCACTGAGGTCCTGCTGTGGTAGTTGAAGCCGATGGTTTCAGTCGCGGCGGAGAAGATGGTGATTATTTTTTTCAATAATTGGGTTATAAATTACATGTTGCTCACGACGGTTGTGGGCTTGGCTTGTGAATTCCGGCGAGTGATTTGAGAGGTGGTGGCTCTGGGCTCTTCTTCTCCAGTGATTAATTTCAATTTCCGGCGGCTTGGTTTTTGGCAATGAATTGCAGCAACTTTCTCTCCATCTCCGGTGGTAGAGTGAATTCAGGTGGAGTTTTGAATTCCGGCATCGAGGCTTCAATTTCATTTCTATTTCTGAGAATTAATTAGTGATTAATTAGGAAAATGATTAATTTAAGTATTTAATTAAGTAATTGAAATAAGAGTGTTTGAAAGAAAGGATAAAGAGTATAATGGATATTTCTCTTTCAATTTGGGCAAATTTAAAAGATGTGTGTTAGATGGGCAAAATAGAAATTGCCCAAATGAAATTGGACAGTTTTGTGTATTTTCTCAACATAAAATCTAGGGACAATTTCAGAAATGCCCTTTCTGATATGGGCAATTTCTTTTTTGCCCAACTTCTACAAAAATTTCAATTTTGCCCAAAATGAAGATAAAAAGACATTTATACCCTTATTGCCTTATTTTTAATTTAGAACACAATTAACATTCTTATCCCCAATCCAAACAGCCACAGTTGCCTTAATACATATTAACTGGAAAAAAAATATAACACATTCTGGCGAGCCGTCCGCCAACCACCGGCGAACCACGAAAACACAAACACAGATATTCTAGGAAGATAACAGTAATTTAGATCAAGAATATTAGTTTAAGAAAATAGAACCAAATTCTTGTTCTTCTTCATCAAAACCCTCAAATCCATGGATGCCTGAAACAATTATTTTTGCAAAAATTGTAATAATAATCCAAAATAAAATCAATTCTGTTTCTTCACGAAAACTGAATCAGAACTCACCGTTCCAAAACCATATGTTGTTTTCCAGTTCTAATCCTACCATCAATTTAAATTGAAAAAATAATGAAGAATAAATGTTCAACTTCTTCTTCTGCGTTTCATCGATCTTCTTTAATTCTTCATCGTTCTTCTTCAATTCTTCATGCGCCGGATCTAGACCGATGGAAGTGATGGTGGTGGCGGCGAACGACGCATCCCCTGGAATCTTTCTCTCGATTTGATGCCTTCAACAACAGCTTTGGCTTTGGACTACGCGCGTTCTAATTTCCATTCTCTTAAATTGAAATAAAAATTGAAATCCTTGCCGGAATTAATTCGCCGGAAAGAGCCACCACAACAACTTCCATTTTTGAAGCTGCTCACGCTGGAATCGACACAACCTTCCAGTCCATCACTTGAATCGAAGCCCTGCTGCCAGATCGACGAACAGCATCCACCGGAAGCGCTGCCCCTGTTCTTGCCGAAGAAGAAGACGCCTGAAGCTTCTCCACCAAC
>JAPKLY010000082.1:1386751-1398625 GCA_026898435.1 Prunella vulgaris | reverse complement strand
ATGGAGAATTAGACCTCAATGGTCGTTTATTTCTAAACCTCTATCCCTTAAATAGAATTTTGTGTAATCTGTGTGTGGCGCTTTAATTTGTTGTGGGTAGAGAGACAATGAGACTCAATAATTTGCATCTTGGGTGACACCATTGAGAACATGACTGTTGGTCCCTTAAGTGGTCAAGGTCTAGAAGGGGGGTGAATAAAACTTAAAAATCAAAAACAAGTTTTCAAACTTTTTAAAAAGGAATTCTAGAACCTTACAGTAGCCTTTTTAAGTTTAAAAACAATGAGTCTACAAGAGGTTTTGGACCACAAAGGTTACAGTTGTGGATTAAAGAAGTCTGCAGCTGTAGATTTATAAAACTTGCAAACAGAATAATCAACTTGTAGACAAAATATCAGAGGGGTTCTCACACTTAAAGGTGTATTGAGAAACCTCTAATGTGCAGCAAAAATAAGTATAAGTGTTAATGAAAAACAATATGAACAAACTTAACAGCTGAGTGACTTAAAGAAGTCTACAACTGTATAGTCCAGTTCCTTTGTGAAAAACACAAAGTTTTTATGCACGAATTTAAAAAGAATGATGAATGTAACAGTAAAGATAAATATGCAATACAGAAAATAAATAAACAACAAAAATAAATAAAGCAAGAAAGGAAGAGGGTTTATAGTGGTTTAGAATCTATGAATAAGACCTCGTACATCCACTGTTACACCACTCAGGTGCCAAATTTACTAAGAACATATCACAAAGATCAATACAAGTATTTCTCCCTCAGAACTAGATTCACTCAGATTTTTATTCTAAGTAAGAAAATAATATCATATTCACTCAGAATAGAACAACTCACAAAGAGTTAAAAACCACACAAAGAGATATCTACACAAAGTAGAAAAATAAAGTATGTGTGAGGGAACAACAACAAATGTGATTCTTTCTAAGAAGATCCTAATCAACTATCCTATGAATCACAAAGAATAACAAAGAAAATAAGCTTTCCCTCTCAGATTTGTTGGCTGTAGACTTGCTTAGGTTGAATGTTTGAATAATCAGGTTGTTGTTGTTGCTTCTCTGAGAACTTTCTCTATTTATAGATGAAGAGGTGTGTCTTATCCGTTGGAGAATTCAAATTTGAATTCTGGATAAGGCTCCTCTTACTCTCTATAGCCTTGCATGTGTGAAGTGATCCCCATCCTTCACACAGAATAGTACTGGTTGTACTATTTGTCTTTATTCACATAATTCTGGTTGACTTTGATTTAATCTTCATTAAACTTCCAGATTCTTTGATATAAATTCCTCTTAAATACTCTATATTGAGTGCATAAGTGCTTCACTAATTTGAGCTTAAGGGTCTTGAAAACCTTCATTTTGTCTTGATCTTGTACTTCAGTCTTCAAACGGTTATGTCAGTTGTAGGGTCTTGAACTTTGCAGCTGTAGAGTCCTAAAATTTAAGAAACCAGTTGCAGGAATAACATTACAGCTGTAAGGTCATGTTTTGCTGTAGACTGATCAAATATACAGCTGCAAACTTTCCTTTCACAACTATAACTTCCTTAGCCAATTTTTTTTTAACAAAGTATTAGATTCAATTCAATAAGAATACATGTTTTGCACACATCAAAATCTAAACAAGGTACTTAACAATTTCCCCCTATTTTGATGTTGGCAAAACACATAAAATGTAACACAAAAAGATAAACATGCAGTAGCAATAAGATATTGCTAAACAAGAATAAATAGATGCAATTCAAGGCAGAACAATAAAAAGAACACATGTTTTGCACATATCAAAATCTATATAAGGTACTTAACAGTGACAGTTGCTAAGATTTAATACAGAGGAACGTGTGCTTGAAGAGTCTTGCATGATTAGTCCCCTTGGTGGGCTCTAAACGTTCATCATACTAAATCTTGCAAGTGAAATTTGTTTCCGGTATGATGATAAAGAAGAGTTGTCCTTACTCCAAGATATTAAATTAATTAAAGTGTTTAGTGGCTTGATTAATTAACAGACAAGAGAATCTTAAACACGAGAAATAATGACCGAGAGCCATATGATTGTAATATGGGTTAAGATGGATAGTGCAACATTAATCCTATTGTGGATTGAGATTAATGTTAATGGGTTGAATGACATTTGGCTCAATGTTAGAATTCAAGGCCCATTGGGAGGTCCAATCTTAATTCTCCTAAAGGCCCCTCAAATAGCCCAATAAATGTCCAACAATGAACAAGGTGATTAAAATAAAAAAAAATATTTGTGTGCCCAAATATTATTATATTATCAAAAAAAATTATAAATATTAAATTCATGAGAGATTTTATGAAAAATAGATATGTATTTTGAATACAAGAATATCTTATAAAATCAAGATCTCATTGAGTTAAATGTGGTCTATAAAATTTCAAAAATACCAAAATACAAATATCAAGAATAGAATATTTGATAATCAAGATTAGAATATTTGATATTCAAGATAATCAAGATCTTGAATTCAAGATATTCAAGATCTTGAATTCTCCTTATAAATATAAGATGAAACAAGACATCAAGAACACAATTCTTGAGAGCAAAATTTTCAAAAACTTGGGGTATTGAGGGTAACAAAAATATTCTTTTTCCTTGTGTTGAAATTATTTGTGTGGTCTCCCACCAGGTGTACGAGTAAGGACAAGTGAATACTTGAGAAGACTTGTTGGGTTGATCAAGTTGATCACGTGGAATCAAAGCAAGGGTCTCAAGAAAGGCCTTTTGGATTGCTCATGTTCCTCCATCGGATTGTATGATCCAAAAGCAAAAGGTCTCAAGAAAGGCCTTTTGGGTTGTGCAAGAAGGATTCAAAGCAAATGACTCAAGAAGGACCTTTTGAACTGCCACCAACATACTACTCTTTCTTAAAGCGTCTCAAAAGGACCCATTTTGGTCTCAAATAAATTTGTCAAAGGAATAGGTATAATTCACTTAAACCCCTTAATTCCGCATGTGTAGGGATTTACGTGCTTTTATATTGTCATATGTTTTTGCATGCAAACCCTGTTGTTGGGTGTTCAACTATTTGATTTAATTATGTTTAAATCATGATATTTGTTGTCGACTTAAATTTGTGTTTAGTGTATAACCCGAATAGATCCGGGCATTCGCGAAATTTACCAACATTTATTTAGGTGGTCGCTAATCTCAAAATTAAGAAAAAAGATCAATTTTTTTTATATTTATGTGTCTCCTTTTCATCGACTTCATCAACAATCGTTTAGCCGCAACCACTGCCATCCGCACTTTCTTCTCTTATAGATAATAATAAGCAATTTAGATGGCACTTATTGAAGAGAGAGAGATGGGGGAAAGTGTGATAACGGAGAGAAAAGATGCTGACTTAATAGCTTTATAAAAAAAAAAAGTAGAAAGTGGCTTGAAAAAAGAGAGAGAGAATGAGGAAAATGAGTGTTAGAGAAATATATGATATTTCACTCTATATATTTGTGTTATTATAAAATTTGGGGAAATCCATTTATCATTTTGAAATAAAGGATATAAAGTGTATGAATAGGTAATAATTCCTTACAAATATGGTAGATGTGCAATGAAACATTATACTCCCTCCGTTTTAAGAACATTTGCACTCTTGGAATTTCATATTTCTAATTTTAAGAAAATATTTTTTAAAATAAAATAGTAAGCATATTTATAAATATAGGTAAATATTTGTGAGTATGCATGCAAATAGCTATTTTCATTTTCTGTATTGTACAAATTGGTGTGGAACAATCCAAATAAGAAAAGTGTTCAAATTTCTCTTGAGGAATCGGGTATAATATTTAAAATTGAAAGAAAAAGGTACAAGAGGAGAAAGGAAAGAGAGAAACCCCACAGCCCGAGGATGGGAGTAGTTTAAAAGGAGTTGATGGGCATCATTAAAAACCTAGCCGTAAACCACCCTTGTAGAGAAACCGGACGTAGGATAAAAATAGCACAACCATCAGTCCCCACTCCCAATAAGCAAAGGCCCTGAATACAAAGCCTAGAAAACCAAGGCCAAACCGCCCCTCAACCACACAAAAAGAAAAGTAATTAACCAGACATAGATCTAGAGTATACTTTATTCATATCCTCAAACATGATGCTAGTAAGGACATCTGGTGGGGAACCATTCCATGAACCGCAAAGGTGAGTAGCGGCCAGAGCATGGGCAGCCATGTTGCCTTCCTAGAAAATATGCGAGTAAGTGATTGACATATCCCTGAACTTATGCATAACTTGACTCCAAAGTCCTGTGATTCGCCAAGGAACCAAGTGTACCTGCTGTTTTAACGTCTGGACCGCCAAGAGGGAATCTGATTCTAACCAAAGCCGTGACCAGCCTCGTGCATAAGTGACCTCCACCGCCAGCAGTGCTGCGACCAGCTCTCCTTCCAAAACCATGCCCGTACCACCTGATTTAACAAAAGCCGACAAAAAATAACCCCGGGAGTTTTGAAACACAGCCCCTACAAAAGTGGTCGCCGAGCTAAGTGATGTGTCCACATTAACTTTGATGCAGCCTGGCGGAGGGGGTTGCCATTGTACAGCAAGTGAAAATCTGTGAGCCCTCGGGTTGAGTGTCGCTCCAAAAGCGCTAGCAATGAAAAGGTCCCTCACAGACCCATCACTCTTTGCCTTGACGAGTTGAGATCCACCCGTAACTGCTGCAATTATCCAAGCAATGCTATGACGTGCAGACGGTTTAACATTATCAAAAACATATATATTCCTTACATTCCAAATACACCAAGCGCAGGTGACAAACGCCAAGCTCCAAATATTCCAGGCTTGGGCACTAAGAGGTTTCGAAATGGCCTGCAAGAACAAATGGTTAAATCCCTCTCCAAACACAAGAGTAACATCAAAGAGATGGGCTAAAGAACAAAAAACTTCCCTTGCAAAACGGCAGTCCGCGAATAAATGGTCTAATATTTCCGCACTCGCTCGGCATAGAAAGCAAATCGAGGGGCCAGCAAACCCAAACTTGTAATTCCATTCCAAAGTAGGAATCCTACCCCACAAAGCTCGCCAGACCAAATTGGAGCGGGAACGTGGGATAAAAGGCCGCCAAATCAAAGAGAATTTTAAAGTGTGCGAAAATTTCTGGCGCAGCTCTTGATAAACCAACTTCGCCGCCACTTTCCCTGAAAGAGATCGACACCTCACCGCGGTATCAACACCAACAGCCACTCAGACCAGTAGGATATCGTGAAAAATGTCCCCATGCTATTGAACAAAGGAGGGGTCTAGGTGCCAACGATTATCACGGAAAAAATCGCCCACCTTTCCGGTTAAAGTTGCTGCCCAGTTTGGTGGGAAGTGCAGCCTGTCCGAGAGAATATACCCGAGCCAATTATCATTCCAGAAATGCACCGAGGAATTCTGTCCAATCACCCAACGAAGCTCCTCCTGGATTTTAGGGAAGTGTGCCCGAATACCAGCCCAAATAGAAGAGGTATAATTGTGGAATTTCAACCGTCGATCCTTGTTGAAGAATAAAGAGTGCAAGAAATCAAAATCAGGAGACGGACGAGTGTAAATGTCCCATGCCAGTTTAAACATATATGACTCATTCGCCAAACGCAGGGAGAGGACGCCCAAGCCACCCTCCTGGAGAGGTGAACAAACGCGTTTCCACTGAACTGAGCAAGAATTATTCCTCTTCAAAACCTTCCCTGTTGATTAGGGTCATATTTGCATCAATTTGTGCTCGTTTTGAGATGAATTTCTAGAGTTTTATATGCATTTAGAGCCTTAATTGCTATATATTTCATTGTTGATCCATTCTATTTGATTTAATTGAAAATAATCGTATTACACTGATTTTGACAAATTATGGGCATTATTTGGATAACGAGCAACTTGGGCCCACACATCTAACAAACACACAAGTCGGAGCCCCTGCCACAACTCAACAATGCACACTACTGTTGCAAATTCACAACAAACCACACTACAGCTCTGCCTCCGTCTCCAATTCACAACGCCAACAGCCTCTGCAGATCACTGCCATTGAAGCCACGAACTCCATCAGCATCGTCTGCAACCGTTCACCTCCGTCGCCTCGCCCACTACTCCCAACCGCCTCTTGCCGCTGCAACCTGCAAGTCCTCCATTGCCGGAATCGACGCCTGCAGTCGCTGGCGTCTGAAAGTCCTCCAGCGCCGCCGCGCCTGAAACGCGCGCACAACTCCGAAACCACTGCTGCGATTCACCACCGTCAACTGCCAGCACAGCCGCCGTCCGATTCTGAAGAGCCGCCGATCTGAATCCGCCCCTCTCCGACGGACGCGACCGTCTTCAACACCACGCCGCCGCGATTGCTCTCAATTCGCCGGAGCGGATACCACCGTCGATTTCACACCATTGCAGAAGCTGCCGAATCGACGCCACCGCCTCACAGCCGTAACCGTGTTCTGTCCCTGGTAATGTAGAAGAATATTAATTGGGCCAAGATTTGTTAAGCCCAAATTATTTATATTACTAAGCCCAATTTCTATTTAGGCCCACTCTTGTTGAACATGTATATATTTTGAGAGATTGGTTTTCACAGGACATTCACGCTACGCCATTAGGGCTAGTAGGCAGTAGATTAGGAGTAGAAGAGGATTAAACAAAACTTTCGTTAATTTTAATTTATTAGGATTAGATTCAGTTCTTATTTTGGGATTTGCAGAGATTATTTGAATTATTCATACTTTCATTTCAATTTCAATATTTAATTAGGTTTTATGTTATTTCAATTGTTTAGTTTAATTAATTCCCAGTAGTTTCATGATCATTCTTTTCATATTAATGTTAGTTTATTTAATGTGTATTGTCTCATTTGTTTTTGTTTGTTCATTAGTAATGAGTTAGGCCTTTTGCTTTGGGTGAAGGAAATTATGAATCGTTATAGTCATTGCCTTAATTTCTTTTGAAGGTTTACTGATGAGATGAGTCCTTTTAGTAGGTCATTGAGATACTTAGGATTTTAATTTCTATTGATGAATATTTGTGTCCTAATCACGACAAAACGAGAGTTGAGTGAGAAGGGTAAGATTATTTATTTGATAGTAATGGATTCTAGGATTTACTTAAGGTTCCTTTGACATTGAGAGATGCTTAGAAACTGAGAACAAGACTACTAGGGTGTTGAGATATGAATAAGAGTTCTATTTCAACAGGACATTAATGTCTGGTTTACTCGTTAGATAACCTTTATAAAAGAATTTTAGACAATTGAATGTAATTGATACATAACGGAATTCACCCGAAGCATCTCATTATTCCTGCACTTTTTAGTTTAGGTTGTTATTTTCATATTCTCCATTCATTTCATTTATCTGCTTTAGTTAGTAATTAGATAAAAACTCAAACTTGCATTTTTATTCTTATTTATTTGTTTCCAAGACTCACACACAATTCTTAGAATTAGACTTGTCTAATTGCTTCCCGTGGATTCGATATTTATAACTTGGTCAGCTTACCACTACACGATCATATACACTTGTAGGAAAGTGCATTTGTGTGCGAACACAAATCGCCCTGTCCACAAGAAATTCCTCATAGCCCTCTCCACATCCGAAACCAACACAGCTGGCCATTTGTAAATCATCATAGAGTGCACTATGCATTAATAAGGCATAGTCTGCCTGCCATCGACAAAGAGGAGCCCTTCCACCTTGGAAATTTACCTAAACTATGATCCACAATAGGCTGCAAGTGTGACACTTTCGGTAAACTCACAAAAAGAGGGACACCCAAATACTTAACCGGCAATGAACCCTCCGAAATTCCTAAAGAATGGGATAAGTGACGCTTAACCCCCACATCCACCGCCTTACCAAAGAAAGCCCTGGACTTCGAAGGGCTAAAATATTGTCCTAAAACCGAGCCATGCCACCTCAGAACCTCTGCCAAACAATCCACATCTTTGGTCGTCGCTTTGAAGAATACAATTATATCATCTGCATGAAATAGGTAACGTGGGTATTTACAGATGGAGGAGAAGCCCTTGAGACCATCACACCATTCAAGCCTCCGCCCGAGTGCCTCCTCCGCCAGACAAAACAAAACAAAACAAAACAAAAGAAACCTGAATTCCAATCTCCATCCTTAAGCCACCGAGCCTTATTACGTTGTGAAAAGAACTCCTGCCTAGCTACCAAGGCGCGGTTAAGAGCAATTTGGCAGCCAATCTCCCATTCCATCCGATCATCTGAATCTCCCAGCAAAGCAATCTCACGCTGAATGGTGGTGAGAGTCGTATGAAGCTTCTCAATCTGAACAAAGACATTCCGAAATACATGTCTATTCCACTCCCTCAGGTAACCCTTTAGTCTTTTCAGTTTGCAGACCACCAGAGAATTGGGTCCGGGGCCGCAAGCCACAAAGTCCAATTCCCGGCTACAAGGGTGTCAAAGTCCCAGTGAGTTAACCACATACTCTGAAAGCGGAAGGGGAAGTGGGGCTTACCTGCCGGAGTAAGTAGAGTTAAGAGCAGAGGGTGATGATCCGAAGAATGTGTACACAAAACCTCTAGGGACCAAGAAGACCAAAATGACAAGAAGCCCGATGTGGCAAGCTCCCTCTCAAGTTTGGCTGCCAGAAAACCAAATTTAGAGTTTTGGGAACACCACGTTAAGCACTGCTCTTGCGGTTCCAAGTCGACCAAGTTTGCCTCATCAACAAAGGCCCAAAATTCTGCTGAAGAAAGATTATTGGACCTGGAATGAGTATTGCGCTCATGAGCACCCAAGACAGCGTTGAAATCCCCTATCAATAGCGTGTTGTCACCTGTTGTGCTACAATTATTACGATGGGCCAGAGCCCATAATTAATAGGACGAGGCCCAAACCCAATACAAGAGAACTTGGAGTGCGAGCATAAATAAAGCCCACAAATATAAGCACGTGCAGGATCAGAATCCGCGAGCACGAGCAAGTCGAGCACTACGGGCATGAGCAAATCGAGCACCTACGTGCATGAGCAAGTCGAGCACTATGGGCACGAGCAAATCGAGCACCTACGTACACGAACAAGTCGAGCACTACGGGCACGAGCAAGTCGAGCACCTGCAGGAACGAGCAAGTCAAGCACCTACGAGCACGAGCAAGCTGAGCACATGCGGGCACAACACTCTTATGGTCAACTCTTGCAGATAAATTACAGCTATTATGCATAATTAAGGGCTTAATTAATATCATTTAGTGCCTACACAAGGGAAGATACCATTTATGGAGAGAAGACTTCACATACCTTATTTAGGATCGTCTATAAATATGGCCTTAGGGCCATCATTGTAAAGATCCACGGATTTGATCAATACAAAGACTACATTTAAGTCCTAGCTCTTGCAATACAAAACCTAGGCAAATCTCTATGTTATTTACATTTTTCGCACGATTATTCAAGTGTTATTATACTTATTTGTTATCCTGATCCCAGCCACATAAGGATTTAATCAGGTAATAACAATTGGTGCTAGAAGGAGGGTATCGAATACGTACATCCCAAATCTAAAGGATTTTGACTCGAATTTTGTAGTTCATCTTCAAATCCTCAAGTCTCTGAGAAATTTTTGAAAGCTATCTTCAAAGTTGTAGTTTCGAAGATCTTCTCCAACTAATCATTAAAATGACAAAATCAAAGGCTGCTAATACTCCCCATGATACTCTCTACAATACTTATGTTGGATATTCGACGTTTCATTCAAAAGAGAACCAGTCTGATAGAAACGTACACACCTAGGACCAAGCCCCCGTGGCTGAGCGTACTCAGACCAACCCCGGGCATTGGACAAGGGAAATGATGACTATCCGTATGCAAGACTTTGAGTCTCCCGAGCAAGTGGATACACTTGTTCGGAAACTCCAGTAAAAAGCTAAAGATATGAGAACAGCACGGAGTTCATCTTCTGCTCCGAAGAAAAAGTATAATTTTCACCAAGATAAAATGAGAAGAGTGGATGAGCAGGCAACGAAATATGAATATGAATCTCGATCGGTTTTCAACCGACTTGGTTCGGATCTCTCCACGAGTTCCTCATCATGGCCTGCCAACTGAGAAATACCACAAGATTCTTCCATTCCAGAATCATTGACAAGGTCCTCTAACTACACTCCAACGCAAATCTCATATTCAAGAAGCGCTGAACCTGGAAATTCGGCCAGTCAACAAATGAGCTTTGTGCAGAGTGCTTTACTTAGACGCGACCAACCCCGAATTTCAGCCCATGATCGGTTGGGCCCAGGGGGTTTTTCTCATTATGATTTTGGTAAACCAGTTGTTGAGGTGATAAGACCAGCAGTGGCTATGCAAGATAGCCAACAATCCCTTTTGCAGGATTTACAAAAAAGGTTAGCCGAGGTAGAGGGCAAGGTGAAATCAAAAAGAGATCTTCATAAGCGATTAAGCTCAAAAAATGAGCCTTTGGCCATCGAGCTGGAAGATGCTCTGATCCAATCGAAGATAAGTCCTCTCCAAGCTCCTCTCTATGAGGGAAGGATAGATCCGGAGACTCATTTCTCCAAGTATAGGATTTATATGACTGGACGAGGTGCAACAGACGCTACAAAATGCCGACAGTTTCCTCTCACATTGGGTGAACTAGCCCATAAATGGTATGTGAGTCTTGTTCCCCGTTCCATCCACAGCTTCTCTGAACTTGGGGAGAAATTTTTATCATATTTTGCTGCTAAAATTAACAAGACGGAAAGCCGCCATCGTCTGATGAGGGTAAGACAACAAAAGAATGAGGGGGATGAGGAATATATCGATAGTATTGATGAAATTATCCTTGGCGGTGAGCCTGTAAAGTTGCGAACTAGCACTTCATTCTTTGCTCGGAGGATTTAGGGGAGACTCTCCCACGTTCCGCAGTCTTACTATGGACCTCCCAACAACTTATGCGGAATGCAGAAGACGAGCAGGCGAGCTCATAAATTGTCAAAAATTGCTAGCCCAAAGGTTGGGGGAGGTAAAGGTGGATGAAAAACAAGAGAATCCGTCTTCATTCAAAAAGAGAAATGGAGGACGAGAATCTAAAACTCCAGAAACCTTCAAAAGATTCAACTCGGGAGATAAGGTGTCGTGATCTTCTTGGACAATTGTGGAAGTTGTTTGAGGAAGAAAGGTTGAACAAATTTGTTAAACAGCCAGCACCAAGGCAAGACAATACTAATCAAGGTCCTTCGAAAAGAGGGCGAGGAAACTGACTTCCACATCGCCAACAAACTGAAGTTGCCAACTTTGAGGATGAAGATGTTATTTCTTTTGGAGTGGAACCTTCAATTTGAGCTGGGAGCATGTGCATAAGCTCAAATCGGATAGCCAGAAGAAGTACTTCAACTCCAAGATCAAAGTAGAGGATTTCATTCTTAATAAGATGTACGACCATTTTGTAAAGTCTTGGGGAGTATGTACATATATTGTTATATATGAATAAAATAACTCTTGTCTTTACAAAATTATTGTGAACAACACATTGCGCAAGCTTCGGTGGAAGTTAGCGAGCTCCAAGCACCTCGCGCAAGCGTCATTTGAAGTTAGCGAGTTTTAAGTATTCTCGCGCTTACTTTATTTGAAGTTAGCGAGCATGATTATGTTTGGAGCCAAAGTCGCCCGATCTAAACTAAAGGCGGGCTAATTATCTTGCAAATTGAGTTTAGTGTGAGGCACGGAGGATTTAGCTTGATAAATATAACTGAAGAGAATAATCCATTAAAAACAAAGTCCCTTGACGAGCTAATCATCTCTCAGTACGGGCAAGACCAACTCAAAGGCGAGCTAATTATCTTGCAAATTAAAGTTGGCAAATTACGATGTCTAGGCGAGCTAATTATCTCCCTAACAAAGTCCCTTGACGAG
>JAPKLY010000082.1:1332209-1380700 GCA_026898435.1 Prunella vulgaris | reverse complement strand
CGGAGGCGAGGCTGTCTGATGTAGCGCACAGGCGTGGGAGGAGGCGGCGGTTGAGTGGAGGAGGCGGCGATGCCTGGCCGCTGAAAATCGGCAGAGGAAGAGAACAAGACTACAAGAGTATAATAGACGATATAATGTGGATAAGTGGGTTTCTGAAATTTTAGGTTTAGATATAGGTTTAATGGGCCATGGCCATTAATGAAATTTTGGCCCAACTTTCTAATTTTTTAAATAAATAATATTATCAAATTAAATTTTTTAAATTAATTAAATTTAATTTATCAAATTAAATTTTTTAAATAAATAATATTATCAAATTATCAAAAAAAGGAAAATGATTCTATTGTATTAATTTAATTTTTATAAGTGAATATTTTGTTTTATTAACATAGAGAATATAAAAAAAAATAGATATAAATTATTTTAACGGTTGAACCGCTGGTCCAACCGGTTGAACCAGTCGAACCGTGAACCGGTGCCTTAACCGGTTTGGTCACCGGTCCGGTTCTGAAAACATTGGACTACACTAGTGAAAGCAACTTATCCAGCCCTTCTATACATAACTTTTCCTCCAGATTCCTTCAAATCAACTTCGATTAAGAAACGAGCATAATGGCCTTACGTTCTATCCTGAGTGTTCTTGTCAACCCGCACCAAAGTACCCACACAAGCTGCGATCGATTCCAAGATTTTCGGATGCCAATACTCAATGGGGAGATTTAGAAAACGAACCCAAACATGAGCCGTAGAGGTACGGACCTTGTCCGGGTTAAAGTCTTGGACCCAAGGTTGTAGCCTAAAGGACCCAGAATCCAGTTGCCACAGTCGTTTCTTTTCAACCCGAATCTTGTCCCACGGATTAGCGAATAATACCATAAAATAGCCTTTCCCTATCGGAATCAGTTTCAATCCTTCCTTAACACCCCCACGAGGCCATGAGGGCGTGTTGAAGGTCCAGCCGCGAGAAGAGGGGCCTCCCCGCGTGGGTGAACATACGACCAATTAACGCGTTCTCAAAATCCTTCAAGCTCTGTTGGTATGCCCGTTCATCAACATCCACGACAAAAAATTCACCCTGGCTTTTGGGTTTAGGCACACCCTCCGAATAGAGTGGTGAGTGAGCAATTGGGGGAGAGGGCTACTGTTCCCCCGTCAAACCAGGGCCCCCTTGAGCGACCACCTGAGCAAAGGTCCGCTGGGGCTCAATAGTAGGCTGCGGAGGCACATAGTTCCGCTCCAGATACGGAGTGTCAATAGACATGTAGGAGGCCGAGGAATCATCTTGCGTTGAATTCTGTTCCGGTAGAGAGACATTGGTGGATCCCCTTAGATGTGAGCCCATCTGCAAAGTACATGTTTTATCACAAGCAGGTAAAGGAGGTCCTATAGGTAATGAACAAACAGTATTACCGGGTTTGCCGGGAATCGCAGAGGAGTTCCCGGCATCCAAATAGACAAGCGCCGAACAAGGGGGCGCGGCCGCACCCCTGGCTGTAGTCGATGGGACCTGGGCGCGCGTTAGGGATACCCCCTGCTGCGAGGAATACACAAAAGAAGCGAATCCAAGAAAAATCGTGTCCATTGCACGAACAACCGCCTTATCCGGATTCACCTCCAGGGGCGATGTCAAAGAAGAAGAAGATGAAGGGTTCTCCACTCCCAATTCGCGCAGTTGCTTGGACGAGTGCAGGAACGCAGAAATGGAAGAGATTGAAATGGGGATGCCTCTTCGGCACCTCAAAAGCTCTACCAGCTCAATCTCTAGATGTCTAACTGATACATGTTGGATGGTTGGAGTTTCATCTATATTTCTAGGGTTTAGGTCCATTACACTAACATTTTCCATTGGAGATATACCGAATTTCTGCTCAACTTCATCACATATGGTTTTGAGTACTTGAGTCGGGGCATTGGCCAAGCGTAACATTTCAGGCGCTTCGGCCTCATCTTTTAGCAGTATATACCCCACAATTTTAGCAGCATTTGGGGGATTGAATTCACCAATTCTCTTTAACACTAATGTTGTAGCTTTTGACATGTCCATCTTCACTGATCAACCTCTAAATTAAACAAGGAAACAAAATTTTATACGATTAATTAAAAAATGAATGCACATGAGATGTCCCAAAAGTAAAGAAAACAATTAGATGAATTGAAATCAAGTGGCCAAGCTAGCTAATGCGCATGAACTAATTACAGCGGCTAAAATTAAAGTTGAATTAATTCTACATTAATATTGGTAAAATATCAAGCCCACAGTCATTTACTTTTCAACTGAAAACAAATTTATGTCAATTTTCCATTAAATTAACCTCCCACGGTTTTAAATTCAAAATCTGAAATTTATGAACTTATCTAATCACAGTTCAATCATTTCTAATATGTACATATACACAAACTTCATTTTGTGATTGGTTTCATATATACCATTTATATTTTGATCAAACACCAATTGAAAGTAATTAAATAAGTGAATAAGATCACACTGCAAGAATTATTCGGAAGAAAATTTAAAAAAAAACTAATAAATCTGCATATTTTTGAAGAAAACAAAAGGACTAAAAAAAGTTTTTATCTACATGCATTGCTTCCATTAAATAATAAGTTTTTTTTCAGAAAAAATATTAAATTTGCACAAGAAACAATAAATTTAATTGAAAAACTGCAAATTTTGTTTTATAATTTTTTTATTAAGACACACTTTGACACTAGAAATCAAACACAGTCACACACACACTTATATATATATATATATATATATATATTAAAAAAAGTGAATTAATTCTTGAAATACCTATGAAATCTTGTAGCAATAGTTTTCTAACATTTGGATAGTGCTCCAAGTGCAGATTAAACTTTCCTCCTCTTCTTCCTTTTCTTCAGCTTTGGATGAAGCCTGCTTGAAATTGTAGGTGTAAATGTTTGTTCATATATAAAAATAAAATGAAAATATTGATGACAAAAGGAAAAAATAAAAGGTAGAGAAAGTTGTCTTTTCCTCAAATTATCAAAATTTTAGTCTTTTTTATTTACATAAAGAAAAAACAACTCATTAATAAAAAAATTATATAAATTTAAAAAAAGATATTAAGAAGTACAAAAATAATAATTTTATTAATTCTTTTTTTTTAATTTATATAGAAAATTTAAATTAGTCTTGTCTTTTTACATTTAACAAAGATTCTTGTTTCAAATAGAGTCTTGTATATTTCACTAAAGGATTTGTGTTTTAGCGATCAGGATTTGTTGGGAAAGAGATGAAGAATGTTTTGATTTAATCACAAAACCCCTTAGAGTTAATGAACAATAAGGTTAGAAAAATAGTCTAACTGTTAGGAGGCTGTATTACTATAGCAGGCTAGTTGATAGGCTAGTTCAACAGGCAACATTCCACTTGAAGATAAAGAAGAACTCACATGTGAATCAACTGCCCTGATGACCATTTAGTAAATACACCCACTAAAGAAGAAGTACACCTTAGAGGACTAAGTAAAACTAATCTGAGGTACTTTGAGGAGTTGCAACCCCACTGTGATGATGTCACATGGAGCCTTAAATGCCTCTACAACATTTAAGAAAGTAGTTGCAACACTTAATGATGAGTTAAATGCAACAAAAGGAATGTTCTTAGTCACCTGAAGAAATGACAGGGAAATTAAAGAAAATCGTTTGACTGGTCTGAAAACATTCAGACCTAAAGCAATGAGAAGCTACCACCTATGTATGAACCTAACACAAAGCAAACTGGCCTGACAGTACCAAAGCCAGAAGCAACCAACAACCTAGGATGGCACAAACTGCAAGGACAACTGCATTAATTCCAAGCAACCATTTAATGAGCTACCACTAATTAATGCTTGAGAATTGACTGCATGTCAGAAGGAAGATTTGAAGAACGTTAGACTACCAAAATAACATGATTTAAAAACCTTCTCTCCAACTGAAAGTTTTCAAATTATCTCTATATATACAGAGGTTGAAGAAGAAAAGAAGCACGGGGTTGGTCCCTTAAGTGGTCAAGGTCTAGAGGGGGGGTGAATAGACCTTGAAACAAAATCAAATTTTCAAACTTTTCAAAGAGGGGATTTCTAGAACCATACAATATCCTCTATAAGTTTGAAAATAACAAGTCTACAAGAGTTTTAAAATAGGACCACAAATGTTACAGCTGTGGACTATAGAAGTCTACATCTGCAGAGTTTAAAACTTGCAACCAAAAAGATAACTTGTAGACAAGAAATCAGAGGGATTCTCACACTTGAAAGTATATTGAGAATACTCTAATGTGCGGCAGAAAATAAGTGAGTGTTAATGAAAAAATCAATTTAAACAAACTTAACAGATGAGTGACTTAGACAAGTCTACAGCTGTAGAGTCAGTTTCTTTGTGAAAAACACAAAGTTTATGCACTCGATTTTCAAGAGAATGATAAATGTAACAATAAAGTAAATATGCAGTACAGAAATATAAATGACAGAATGTAAATAGACAATATTTATAGTGGTTCAGTGTCTATAAAAAGACAACCTACATCCACTATTACACCACTTAGGTGCCAAATTCACTAAGATCAGATCACTTAGATCAATACAAGTAGTTCCCCCTTAGAACTAGGTTCACTCAGATTCCTATTCTAACAAGAGATAAATTACCCTATTCACTCAGAATACAACTCACAAAGAGTTAACACAAACCTCACAAAGAGATTTCTACACTAAGTAGAAATTAAAACGGGTGAGGGAACAACAACAAAAGGCGTGATTCTTTCTAAGAAAATCCTAACCAACTATCCTATGAATCACACAGAAAATAAAACAATATAGCTCTCTCAGAAAATTTGTTGGTTGTAGACTTGCTTAGGTAGAATGCTTGTATGCTCAGGGTTGTTGTTGTTGCTTCCTCTGAGGACTTCTTCTATTTATAGATTGAGTAGTGTGACTTATCCGTTGAGAATTTCAAATTTGAATTCAGGATAAGGCTCCTCTCTCTATTTGGCATGTGTGAAGTGGTCCACATTCTTCACACAGGATAGTCTGATTGTACTATTGTCCTTTTCTTCAGAATTATGGCTGTCTTCAAACTAATCTTCATTATCCTCCAGATTTCTTTAGAAATAACCTCCACTTAAGTACAATTTAGTGAGTGCATGAGAGCTACACTAATTGTGCTTAAGGGTCTTCATAATCTTCAAATAATCTCTGACTTGTACTCTCTCTTCAAACTGTCTTCTCAACTATAGGGTCTTCAACCTTGCAGTTGTAGAGTCCTGTGAATATCAAAAATCGGCTGTAGAGAAACATTACAGCTGTAGGGTCATGTCTGGCTGTAGAATGATCAAGTATACAGCTGCAGACTTCACTTACAACAATAACTTTCAAAACCAATTTCCTTAGAACAAGTGTTAGATTAATTTAGCCAATTAAACATATGTTTTGCACACATCAAAATCTAGCACAAGGTACTTAACACACGGGAAACATTCAAGCCTTCAATTCTCAAAGCATTCAGAAAGCACTCGAAAATCCTATTGTTTCCCAAGTGTTTTCATTCTTAGAGTTCAACACTGTATTTTAGGCTCACATTGTAATATCCTAGAAGCCTACTAAGATAGTCCAAGCCTAGAAACAATTCTTCATTATAAAGGGTTATCTCAAACCAAGTTGGAACCCACTCAAAGCCATTAAACTGAGAAGTTTAAAGTAGAGAGTAACCTGAAAGTAAGCTGAGTTCTGTTCTCTGTCTGAAATCTTGAGAGGAATATGACGCAGGGAAAATCCTAGGAATCAAGACTAAGTTGTGTTCTTGATCAGTGCCTTGGCACTATAAATTAAGAAATTCCTAAGTTAAGGAATTCTCTTGTTAAATCAGGGAAAGTGGATGTAGGAGAGTTTAACTCCAAACCACTATAAATCCTCTGTGTCATTTAATACTTTATTCTTTTGTGTGTGTTGCTTGATCAAATCTTTTCAAAGGTTTAGAAACTCATATATCTTATCCGCTGCTAACAAGACTTATTTTGATAAGCATTCAACTCAGGCTACCTAACCTTAGAGTTGAAAATATCAGTCATTATCTCTCTCTGAAAGATTGATAGGCTACCTTCAAGTCCACTATTGGATTTCAACAGGCTACTTGTCCACTGTGTCTGTTATTTGTCTATTTTGAATTTTTTTTAAACACAGGTGTATTCCCTCCCCCCTCCCCTTTCATACACATATTTACCATATCTGGGACCAACAGGATTTGAGACTACCTTCATATCCATTGTTAATTCAAGGCATTAGGAACCGATTTTATGACCTCTTTTGCCTTGTGGTCACGAAGTTCGGTCTAAGCGGTCACTAATCAGACAAAAAATAGCAAACACCTACTAAGGCAGTCCCAAACCTGAAAGGTTTGACGATTGCCAAGGTATTTTTTATTATCAAAACAGACTTAGCGACCACCAGGATTGTCGCTAAATGTAACCACGCACGATTTTTTTTTTAAAATTAGCAACCGCCTAGAGACAATCAGTTAAGGAAATTAAATTGCTATTTTATTTAGGCGGTCGTTAATCTCAAAATTAAGAAAAAAGATCAATTTTTTATATATTTATGTGCCTCCTTTTCATCAACTTCATCAACAATCGTTTAGCCGCAACCACTAGCATCTGCACTTTTTTCTCTTATAGATAATTATAAGCAATTTAGATGGCACTTATTGTAAATTTAGCTCAATTTGAGCCGTTATTACACAACAAAATAATATTAAAATAAAGAGCTGAATTAGTGAGGGGGTTGTGGTCCATCTTTAATAAATAAAATTAAAGATGGTTTTAACGAGGGGGGAAAATTTTTTAAATTAAAGAGGGGAGGGACGAGGGGAAAAGAAACCCTCTTTATTTAACGAAGGCAGAAGTAATTAACGAGCACAAAACCCTCTCAAACGTTGCGAGGGTTCGATCCCTCGCCAATTTAACGAGTGCCTACCCTCGCCACACTTGAACCGGATCAAGATGAGGGTTTTACCCTCGCCGATTTACGAGCACACGCCCCCTTGCCGGTTTGTGAGCATTAAACCATCGTCATCACTTAAAATGACCGAGGTGAGGGTTGAACCCTCGCTAAATAGCGAGCGTGGTTCCCCTCGCCTTTTTACTAGCGCTTGCCCTCGCAAAATCCAGTATATATACCCCAAAATCGGGTTTTCACAGAAAACCCCAATTTTCACCTCCCCCAGCGGCGGCGGCTGTGTGCGACAGATTCCGGCCAAAACCTCCCGGAATTGAACTTCTACATATTGGGCTTTGGTCCTCACGTCATTTAATACCTTTCTACGGTAAGTATTTTGAATTTAATCGGTTAAATTTTGTAAATTTATTTCATTTATGTATTTGAATTTTTACATATATATGTGTGTATATATGTGTCTATATTTATGTATGTTAGTATATATTATGGATTTGTATAATTTAATATATAATTATCATGAGTATTATTAATTAATTTAATTATATTATTTAAATTAATTTAGTATTAATTATTCTAATACTTTATATGTAATATATATATATTTATATTTATGTTTTTATTAGTATAAATAAATTTTATTAATTATTATACCAATAAAATAGGGATATCAATTAAAATAGTTATAATTAATGAATATTATTAGTAGAAAATAATATTAATTAGTAGTGTACTATCATAAATATATTGATGTATACATTTTAATTACTTACTACATTGTAGGTACGTACTTGCGTGGGCGCTTCATAAGACTTCACTTTTGGGAGGATTACTCATTATCGTACGTACACCTTATTTTTAACTATTTAGTATAAATTAATTAATTATGCATATTGTATATTATTGTTAACTTCAATTGTGTTCGATATGTGGACATGTTAGATGATCGACGTTGAATCTAGGAATATTTTATTTAGATATGATTATATATGGAGGGAGTTGGGGTTGATGAATTGTTGGTTATTGTTTGCTGTTAGATTGTGCGTTCCGATTTGATTATTATTAATTAAATCGGAAATGGATGCACTAGGATCTTGATTGATTATTTCGGATATGATAAATCTAAATGAAACTCTGTTGAATTTTTTTTAAATATTAATATTTGCTAAGAATTTGTATAGGAACGAATATGATAATGCATGTTATTAAACTTTGATTGTTATTAATATGATGTATGGTCTGAAAACAATTAATGGCATGATATGTCCTGAATTTCTTAGTGGTCTTGAATCATTTATAGAATTCGCGACTAGTAACTCGGAATGGATGAGTGAGGAAAACATTAGGTGTCCATGCTCAAAATTTAGGTGTTGGAACCAGAGGTTTATAAAACCTGATGACGTAAAAGTACATTTGTATAGGAATGGGACCAATTATTATAATTGGTTTTGCATGGTGAGCTAAGTTGGGGTCCTTTGCCATACCAAAGTCATGATTGTTCGGCGTCGACATCGACTTCACATGGGGTTGATGTCGATACTGAAGAACATAGCTCGTATCAGAATATGATGATTGACTTAACTTCTGGACCCAATTTTAATTTTGGAAATGAGGAAGATGAGGAACCCCCTAATGAGCATGTTGCACGATTTTATGATATGCTTCGTGCAGCGAATCAAGACTTGTTTCCCGGCTGTGAATCTCATTCTCAGTTATCATTTAATGCTCGTCTATTGAATATTAAAACTAAAAATAGACTATCTGAAAAGGGTTACAATCAAATTGTTGACTTGATTCGTGAGATCTGTCCTCTGGATAATATGGTTCCTAGAAAATTTTCTGTTAGCAAACAACTGATGGGTGGGATGGGTCTTCCCATGGAGAGAATTGACTGTTGTTCTCAGACCTGTATGATATATTGGGGTGTTGATAGTGAACGTGATTGTCGTAAGATTTGTGGTCTACCAGGATATAAACCTAGCAGACGTGGTGTGGATGGTCGTTTGAAAAAGAGTACTCCTTTCAAAGAGATGTTCTACTTTTCCATTATTCCTCGACTACAAAGATTGTATCAGTCCAAGGCCACTGCCAAGGATATGTCATGGCATGCAAGTTGCTCCGATGACGAGTCTAGTCTTATGCGTCATCCTGCAGACTCGATGGCTTGGAAACACCTAGATCGTTCCTATTCTGACTTTGCTTCAGAGATACGGAACATAAGGTTAGGCTTGAGCACTGATGGTTTTCAAGTGTTTGGACAATCAGGGAAACAATACTCATCATGGCCAGTGATGTTGACACCTTACAATCTGCCCCCATGGTTGTGCATGAAAGAACAATTCATGTTTCTCACAGTTCTAGTTCCCGGTCCAAAAAATCCAAAGGATAAATCTGCCCCCATGGTTGTATTAGCAAGTCAAGCTTCTCAGGTTTATTATTGCAAATACCCAGGAGTACGTAGCAATGATTGGCTCGCAGTTTGAAAAATTAAATCAAGAACTTTTGTGGTAACTGATAAAGAAGATGGACAAGAGCTTCCCACTTTCCAGGAAGAAGATATAGAGATTCAAATGAATGTGAAAATGGATGATGACACTGTTATATTTACTGATATCCATGGTGCACTAATGGATTGATGAAGAAAAAGAAGAAGATGAAGAAGAAGAAGAAAGTGTCGAACAATGAGATCAAGAAGAAGAAGAAGAAGAAGAAGAAGAAGAGGACGAGGCCGAAGAGGATGATGATGATGAGGATGAATGAGACTTGTTTTAGTATTTTTAATGAGACTTGTTTTATAGTATTTTAATGAGACTTGTTAATGGTTATACTTTTTATGTTTATACTTGTTCTTGAAGGAGATTATACTTGTTAATGTTTATACTTGTTATGTTTTATACTTGTTCTTCAAGGAGTTTATACTTGTTTGTTAGTACCTTGGTTTAGATTTTGATATGTGCAAAACAATGTGTTTATTTGTTATATTGATCTAACACTTGTGCTAAGGAAATTGGTGTTTGAAATATATAGTTGTAAGTGAAGTCTACAGCTGTATATTTGATCAATCTACAGTTTAGATATGACCCTACAGCTGTAATGTTTCACTACTGCCAATTTTTTATATTGACAGGACTCTACAGCTGCAAGATTGAAAGACTCTACAGCTGTAAAGAACCGTTTGAAGAGATGGTACAAGTCTGAAATTTAATTAAAGATAATGAAGACCTTTAAGCACTATTAGTGTAGCTCTCAAGCACTCACTAAACTGTACTTAAAGTGGAGGATTTTTCTTAATTCTGGAGCTTAATGAATATTAGTTACAAGGAGGCCAGAATTCTGAAGAAAAGGACATAGTACAATCAGTACTATCCTGTGTGAAGGATGATGACCACCTCACACATGCCAATCGAGAGAGAGGAGCCTTATCTGAATTTCAAATTTGAAATTTGCAACGGATAAGATACTCTACTCAATCTATAAATAGAAGAAGTCCTCAGAGGAAGCAACAACAACAACCCTGAGCATTCAAGCATTCAACCTAAGCAAGTCTACAGCCAGCAATATTCTGAGAAGAGTTTTACTCATTTTATTCTTTGTGATTCATAGGATAGTTGGTTAGGATTTTCTTAGTAAGAATCACATCTTTTGTTGTTGTTACCTCACCTATTTTTTTATTTCTACTTAGTATAGATATCTCTTTGTGAGGTTTGTAAAACTCTTTGTGAGTTATATTATGAGTGAATAGGGTAGTTTAATCTCTTT
This sequence comes from Prunella vulgaris, assembly GCA_026898435.1. Classification (NCBI taxonomy): domain Eukaryota; kingdom Viridiplantae; phylum Streptophyta; class Magnoliopsida; order Lamiales; family Lamiaceae; genus Prunella; species Prunella vulgaris. Next base: position 1,369,991 of record JAPKLY010000082.1, on the reverse strand, counting down.
TTAGAATATGAATCTGAGTGAACCTAGTTCTAAGGGGGAACTACTTGTATTGATCTTTGTGATCACTTCTTAGTGAATTTGGCACCTAAGTGGTGTAACAGTGGATGTAGGTGGTCTTTTTATAGACACTGAACCACTATAAACCTGGTCTATTTACCTTCTGCTCTTTATATTCTTGTCCTGCATATTTAATTTTCTTGTTACATTCATCATTGTTTTGAAATCTTGGTGCATAAAACTTTGTGTTCATCTCAAGAGAAAAACTGACTCTACAACTGTAGACTTTCATAAGTCACTCAGTTGTTAAGTTTTTTTATATTGTTTTTCATTAACACTCACTTTTTTCCGCTGCACATTAGAGTATTCTCAATATAATTTTAATTGTGAGAACTCCTCTGATATTTTTGTCTACAAGTGATTGTTTATTTTGCAAGTTTTTAAACTCTGCAGCTGCAAACTTCTCTAAGTCCACAGCTGTAATCTTTGTGGTCCAATTTTAAAACTCTTGTAGACTTGTTCTTTTTAAACTTCAAAAAGGCTACTGTAAGGTTCTAGAATCCTTCCTTTTGAAAAGTTTGAAAAATCTGATTTTGAACTCAAGGTCTATTCACCCTCCCCTCTAGACCTTGACCAATTTAAGGGACCAACATTATTAATACTTGTTATGTTTTATACTTGTTTTTCAAGGAGTTTATACTTGTTAATGGTTATACTCGTTATTAATGAGAATTGTTTAATTATTGTCATAGATGAGTGGGTCTGATCATAGCACGGATGGGGGAAGGGGTCGGGGACATGGTCGATCCAGTAGACCATCTTCTTCTAGTCGTCCACCGCCTGTTCCAGTGCCCACTATTCCGGATGAGGAAGAGTTTGATGCATCTGATTATACGGACTCTGAGTCCAAGGATCTGTCTGATGCACAAATTGGACAGCGCATAGACTTATCCTTCTACAGGGGCACGTACGTTGAATTCATAATTGTTGAATTATATACATATACATACTGTTTGTAATTTTATTAAGTATTTATTATTTTTGCAGGTTGATGCCCTCAGGAGATGTGTCAAAGCTAATTACACGCATCATGCACAGCCACATGGAGTTTGGCGCTTTCACTTTCAAGTTGGTATCCCCACAACGGTTGAGGGAGTGGTGGGATATGTTCATGGTATGTACACTTAATAATATTCATTTTGTACATTTAAGTAATTGAGTTAAGTACCTTTAATAATATTCAATTTGTACTGCATAAGGAGACTCGGTGGGATCCTTCCGTTGTACCATCACAGCTTGTCTATGAGCATTTTGTTCGAAGGGCCACCGAACGATATGTGGACATGCTGAACAGGGTGCAAGCCAGGTGGAAGTTGAAACGAAAAAAGCCATTATGGGATTCCAGAATTTGGAAGGCACTACGCCAGTATTGGGAAAGGGAGGATGTTAAAGCAAGGGCTGAACAATGTCGAAAGAATCGTCTATCGGAGCCAGGAGGCCCAGGTACTGGCATCTCTCGTCATAAGGGTGGTTCCCGTGGAGCAGCCCAAGTTGCTTTGGATATTGTAAGTAAATTTATTTAAAATTATTATATTAGCAAAATAATCATGTCATGTTTTAGTTATAATCTTTTCAAAAATACATAGGAGACAAGAAAAAGACGACCTGCTACTGAGTGGGAAATAGTGGAGCACTATCACTATCTTGGGGGAGAGGATTATACTTATGGCCATATAGCTCAGACACTGGTAAGATTTTTCATTATACATTACATTATTTTAATTTATATAAATCTTGTACATTATACATTACATAAAAAAATCTTGTACAGAATGAAGTACAGGAAGAGGCCACCCAGAATGAACAGGCCGGAGAGGATCAATCAGAGGCTCCAGACTTGTCTCAGCTATACATAAAGAAAGTTGGAAAAAAGCACAGTCGCATACGTGGACTGGGACAGCTAGGCAAGTCTAGGCGCATTATTTCTGGGCCTGGTGGGACATCAGCTGATACGTACATCAGATCATATAGTCAAGTTGATATGGACCGGTTGATGAGCATGACTGATGAAAGGGTGAATAGAACTGTGGATGACAAAGTAGATGCAAAAGTAGCTGAGATAAGGGCACACGAGATGGCGGCGCGTGAGGAGTGGTAGAGACAAGTGCAACAACAATTGCAGGAACAAATGATGAAATTTATGCAGGGTCAGCAGCGTCCCGAAGACGATCGACCCGATGATGCTCACTCACCGCATGATTCTCACTCACCACAAGACTCTCAAGGTAGACGTGGAGCACCACATGATTCCTGACTCACAGCATGACTCTCAAGGACACCGTAGACGTGGTAAGGGACCTAGACATTAATTCTATTTGATATGTATGTTTTGAATTATATTTTGAACTTTGTCTATTTTGAATTATTTGACTTTGTGGACGTGTGTTTTATACTATATTTTGAATTATTCGACTGATTAGGCACTAATATTTGTTAATGATGGTGGATGATTAGGCTATATTTGTTAATTTGGTTTTAGAGGAGATATTGATAATTCTAAATAATAATCTATTGAGATTTTAAACTTCACATACCATATGGAGTTTGAATTAAATTAGTATATTTAGATAGAGATGGATTTTGTGTGTAATAGTTTAATAAGTGAAATGAAGTTTCATTATTAAAATTTAAAGGTAGGGGTAGAATGAATATTTATCATATGAATAGAATTATTTTACATTAATATTTATAATGATTTGAATTAATATTTAGAAATATATAAGTACAAATATATATGATAATTTTATTATAACTAAATATAAGTATTACATAATTAAAATATATAATTTTAGATTAGTATAATTACATAATATAATAATAAAGTAAATATATAACACTTAGTTAAAATAAAAAAAGTATATATTGTATATATATATATATTTTAAATGAATTATAGAACAATAAATACTACTTGCCAAAATAGCAAGACACTCATACATTCAGAAGGGAGGTCACGGGTTCGAACCCCCTCACACGCGAAAAATCGCGAAAATGTGCCCAGGTTCGCGGGGCGGTCCGCGGGTCAAACCCGCGAAAATATTATTTTTTATATATTTGATATTAGCGAGGGTTAAACCCTCGCCGATTTGCGACGGCAGTTTTCCCTCGCCATTTGCGACGGCAAGCCCTCGCTCAGAACCACGACGGCATCTCCCTTGCTAAGCGCCGCAAGGGTTCGAACCCTCGCTACTTCACGAGCACCCGCCCTTGCCAGTTTTCCAAGTACTATTCCCTCGACAAATAACGAGCACTAAACCCTCGCCACTTCCTGGCTAGGGCTACATCCCCTCGCAAAAACCCTCTTTACACCCTAAACCCTCTTTAAATCTGCAACTTTTTGTGGTGTTAAACCTAATTCGGGCTCAATTAATTGTTCTAAATTTACAACTTTTTAAAACTATTTTCCTGCTTTTTCAAGCCTAAAAAGAAATTATCCTTATATTGCAACTACCCTATAATTATTGTCCTAAAATTTTTTTCCAAAGATTACAAAGATGATTATTTTGTTGGAATCAAAGCAAAAATCATGATCTTCACAGTGGCAGTATAAACGACCTGGGTTTGAGGAGGTCTAGCTAATCCAAATCCACGTTCGCCATCCACATTTTCGGCAAGGAGTCTTGGTGTATTTTGGATATATAGAGTTAGTGGTGTGATGGCTAGAAGGTGACATTTGTGAATAGGATTGTAACGAAACTTTTGAGATGGGTTTGAGGGTGGTGGGGTGGGGGAGTTTTCTGTGTCAAAGTGGGAACAAAATTTTTGGGTTTTTTCTTTGGATGAAATACAACGAGGCCACCCATGATTGTTATGTGCACCCACATATGTGGGTGTGCACACCCAAGATGAAAACACACATTTTATGTTTAGTACACACATCAAAATAACCCTAATTTACCCTTTTTCATAATTGTTGTACATAATTAAACGTGTATTATGCACCCACACTTTTGAAGAACCAATACCTCTGCTCCCCCGTTGGATGTCGCCGTCCCCAGCCGGCCACCAGACGATGTCCTCACTCTCATCCGGCCGCCGCCAACAGTCTTTTTCAAACCAGTATAGCCGCCATCACAACAGTGGCTTTCAAAATAGGGAGATACTCTGGTTAGCGCTACCCTTCCCGTCGGTCGCCGTCGCTGTTCCCGTCCCCATCCGGCCACCACACGACCTCGCCGCCTCCATTTGGTAGCCTCCAACATCACTGTTAACCCATCCGATCACCACATCGTTTATCCAGATAAATGGGGAGAAACTCATGTCAGGGCACAATTTTATTATGATATTTGTCTCAATTGTTGGTTGAATCCATATTTTCTTGGATGAATCTATCTCTTGAGCAAGAAGAACGAAAATACAGAAGCAATTTTAAAAATTTGTTTTGAAAAGAAGTGTTATGATTTCGTCTTCATTTCTTTCCCATTCGATACTCAGGGAGTGGGGATGCTAAGATTTTGCATCATCATTCATCTGTTGTTTTAGACAGTGGTATATAAAAACCCAGGACAGAAAAACTACGATTATAAGAACATTGGAAAATGACAGACAGTATAATAAACCGAGTCAAGGTTAGACCTTTGCCCGCAAGACGAAATACGTCCTGGCTAGTGCTCACAGGATGATACGTATTCGTCCCCAAAGGTAAAATAGTTTACGTCTCTGTGATAGCAGCACCGCTAAACACAGAGGAAAGGCGAACTCACGAAGAGTACAAACTGAACACTCTATATGCTGAAAAACAGAGGAGAGAGAGAGGACTCGAGATTTTAATTTTCGTAAAAATTTATGTATGCAGGACCTCCTATTTATAGATGCGAAAAAGAAACTCAGATGGGATTAATCTGCAGATACGTGGAGATATTTCCACGATCTTAGTGGGCAGTTCTGGCTGCACATAATACGGAACCAATTCAAATAATTCTGGACTGCTCTGGAACCTTCCAGAAGACAATCCGACGGTCCGTATGATTTTAGAGGATGATCCGACGGTCCATATCATAGATCGCTTGGATCAATGACGTGGCAATGACACAGTATTAAACTTATTCGGAATTTAAATATTGATTCAGATACACTTACTGATCCGGATGGATGACGTGGAGCATCCAACGATTCAGATTAACGTCGTTCGGATTGAGCTTCTTCGGATCGCTGACGTAGATGATCCGTAGAGGTATTCCGGGTCACCAATTGGGTCGACCCATTTCACATCTTTGGGTCTCTAAAAAGATATAAAGAGTGGGTCAAAGGCCCAAAGACCACCCAAAGACCAATTGCCAAGATCCAAGTCCACGGCCACGGCCACGGACTCGGCTCGGCGCGGCCAGCTGTCCGGATGGACGCCGGCGGCGGCGCACTCGTGCGCGCGCGCCTGTACGCGCGTGGCTAATGGGAGAGACTCCCTTAGCCTATTTTGAATACTGTTGGTCCCGAAATGAGTATAATCAGTGTATGGGGGGAATACACTGATGTCAGATATTTCTGAAAGACTCAAAAAAATGCTCTAACACTCTCAGTCAGGAACTCCTGAAGTACTCAGTATGCTGAAGGTCCACAGGGGCAGCAGGGACAATTCAGTAATGAGTCAGATAAGCTGAGTGTGAGTAAAGTGCTCGGAAGCTCAGTAGAGATAACAAACCTACTGATCGCTTGGAAGCTAGTCAGTTGGACCACTACTCAGTGAGCCAGAGTAAGTGCGGAAAGTGAGCCCTTAGATTCTACTCGATTTAGTTTCTGAAAACATTTTCTCTGAGTTTGCTTAGTAAACTGGTGGTTAAGGCTGAGTGCACAGTATTAAGATTCAGGATGATTGATTCAGTCCTGAATAGAAAAACGATGCAGAATGTTCAATTTATTAAGATGACAGTTATGATCCTGAACAAAACAGTAAATCAGCACACAGGGGACTTTTTAACGTGGTTCGGAGATAACCAACTCCTACGTCCACGACCTGATTTAACAGGAAGCTATCCTCAAAACCCTGAGGATAGGTACTTGGGTTTTACGTGCCAAGGGACACGAGTAGCTAACTTCCTCTCTTAGGAACTGACCCCTGGGTGTTTTACAAGTCCCAGTCCTTCTAACCAACCAATCTCACACCTTGAGTGGTTTGGTATTCTGGTTTCCAACTAAGATAGCTCTAGCAATACAAAACAATGCTAAATAATAGAGCTATCGATCTAAGCAAATACAGAGTGAATCCTACTACAACACTAGGGAAATTTAATTGCAGAGTGTTGTTTATAGTATGCTTTGAATGCTTGGATTCTTGAGAGTTTTCTCTTGGAAATTTCCCGTTAGCCTTGAATGGGTGCAAGGCTCTCCATATTTATATGCAAGATTCAAAATAGATCCGTTGGAGGAGATCAAATCAAATCTTCCTATTTTAGGTAGATTGCAGGCTAGAAATACTGTTTGACCTAACTGCCATGCTTATTCTGGCAAGTTGTCACATCACCTGCAACTTTTGAGACTCATTAAATGCCACATTAAAAGCTGCGCAGACTCCGTGCATGAGTGTCGAAAGATCATTGGCTCTCCGCTATAACGGCTAGTTGACCTTCAGACATTTGTCCTTCCTCGTACATTCAATGCTCTGAGTCTCTTGTTAATAACTCAGTATGAACGTGTGTTTTTAATGGAGTATACTAACATTCTCTTTGTCTCTTGTCCCATAGCATAAATAACCTTTTCTTTGGACTTACATGATTCAGGTGAAATGAACCACGGCCTGAGTCAGGTCCTATGTGCATTCAGCAAAGCCTGATAGGTTATTCAGCCCAGTATGTGTAATCTTTTTGCTTTGGACTTACAGGATTCAGGTGAACTGAACCAAGACCTAAGTCAGGTCTTAAGTGCATTCAGCACAGCCTGATAGGTGACACTTACTCTTCACTGACTAACTTCTGTCCTGAGTATGCTTAGTGTACTCAGTAGAAACATCAGCCAATGGTACTTCAGGATTGACTTCAGGATGAATCAGCAGGCTTCGATCTTCAGCTTCAGAACAGACAATCTTCAGCAAGACTGACTGACTCCTTCATGATGGTTTACACTTCAGACTTCAGTAAATTGGGTCGACTCCAATATTCTTCAGTCTTCAGCATGGTCCTCCTGTACTGAATTTCTAACCTAACTATCCTGAATTATTTTATCATGAACAACTATACTTAGGCAAATTCATCAGGGGTTTTGGGATCTAATCAAAATACTCAGATTGTCCCAACAAATACCATCATAAAAATCCTATATATATACTATGAAATCCTTCATAGTTTTTCCAATGTGGGATAGTTAAGAGATTCCATCTTTTAACTTACTCCCACATGGACCCACATCAACTTGTATTAATATCCATACTTTAGGAATTAATTTCTCACTCACCGTAATTCGATTTTGAGAACGAAAAATACCGTGACGATCTACTCCGCGAGTAGAGCGCATCGACTATACATAGTCATATGGAAATTACCATTTTGCCCTCCAATAAATTGGTCCAAGTAGAGCATTACAACTCAATTTTCAAAACCAATTACAACAATCCCCCACATGAGTGGAAATCGCACCTACAACAATGCAGACACACAGTTCAGTTCATGTGAAACTTCATTGCTTCCGGATAAGTGGTTTGTGGCCTTGAACTTTCCGTAGTTTTACACCATCGGGTACACCGGCGGCTTAGTGGACGCAGTGCCTTGAACTAGTCCTCCTTAGTGTATACCGAATCAACGATGTAGACACAACTCAGTTTTGACTTCGTTTGTTCTCATGTTTTTGTTCGTTTTGGCCATGGACGCCCTTTGTATTCATAAATGTTTGGTCGAAGCGGCCCTCACTTCTCATTTATATAGGTGATCTCCATTTGAGTATCCCGTCATACTCATTCTATTTGGAATCATTAAAAGTTTCAAAAACTTAACCTTTACCACATGTTACGGGTCTCAACACTTGATATTGTGCTGTCAGGAATGGTCATATTTCTCAAGTGTTTTCTTTACAACCTTCACAGTTTTGTTTTCCCATTGAACCAGGTTCTTGGGATCTCCAGTCATCATGGTTGGGTTACCACTGTGTTAGTTCTGTTTATGGGTTTCAGACTCATTCCTTCTATCAGCTTGTTCATTTGATCTCGATTTATACTCTTGGTGAGTGGATCCGCAATATTATCCTTTGACTTCACATAGTCAATGGATATAACACCAGTTGAGATCAAATGTCTAACATAATTGTGTCTACGACGTATGTGTCTAGACTTTCCGTTATACATGCTGTTCAAAGCTCTACCAATAGCAGCTTGACAGTCACAGTGTACCGTTACTGATGGTACTGGTTTGTTCCAACATGGAATATCTTCTAGAAAGTTTTGAAGCCACTCGGCTTCTTCACCGGTTTTATCTAAAGCGATGAATTCTGATTCCATAGTGGAACGGGCTATACAAGTCTGTTTTGTAGACTTCTAAGACACGGCTGCTCCTCCAATAGTGAATACATATCCACTAGTTGAAAATGAGTCTTTAGTGTCGGATATCCAGTTTGCATCGATGTATCCTTCAAGAACAGCTGGATACCTTGTATAATGAAGCCCATAATCAAGGGTATACTTTAAGTATCGTAACACCCTCTTAAGAGCCTTCCAGTGCTCGACTCCTGGATTACTCGTGAAGCGACTCAGTTTGTTCACTGAGCACGCAAGATCAGGGCGTGTACAATTAGTTATGTACATCACACTTCCTATGATCCTTGCATATTCCAGTTGAGCAACTGGATCCCCCCTATTCTTTTTCAGGTGAACATTCAGTTCAAGAGGTGTTTTAGCAGGTGGATCGTCAAAGGCATTGAATTTTCTCAAAACTTGCTCAACATAGTGAGACTGTGTTAGAGATATTCCACTTGACGTCTTCTCAATTTTGATTCCAAGAATCACATCTGCTAATCCCAAGTCTTTCATGTCAAAGTTTTTGTTTAACATGTTTTTCATATTAATTATGACATTGTGATTGTTTCCCATAATCAACATGTTGTCAACATATAAACATACGATGACATATCCATTTGGTGTATTTTTATATACACACACTTATCGCATTCATTAATACGAAACCCATTTGACAACATAATATTGTCAAATCTCAAGTGCCACTGTTTTGGAGCTTGTTTAAGTCCATACAGTGATCGAACGAGTTTGCATACCTTTTTCTCGTTCCCAGGTGCAATGAAACCTTCTGGTTGATCCATATAGATTTCAGCATCTATTTCTCCATTGAGAAAGGCAGTCTTAACATCCATTTGATGTATTTCGAGATTGTGCAAAGCAGCAATCACGATTAGTACACGAATGGAAGTTATTCTTGTGACAGGTGAATATGTATCAAAGAAATCATATCCTTCCTTTTGTTTAAAACCCTTTGCTACCAAACGGGCTTTATATTTATCTATTGATCCATCTGCTTTGTATTTTCTTTTAAGGATCCACTTGCATCCTAAGGTCTTGCAACCTTTAGGGAGGTCTACTAACTCCCACGTATTATTCTGCAGAATGGAGTCAATCTCATTGTTGATAACTTCCTTCCAGAGTGGTGCATCTGGTCTAAACATAGCTTCTTTGATTGACTTTGGTTCATCTTCCTCTAACACATAAGTGAAGAAATCCGGACCAAAGGTTTTATCAATCCTTGCTCTTTTACTGCGTCTAGGCTCTTCACTCTCTTGAGTAGAAGGCTCTGCAGTGTCATTCCTTTCCTCATGAGTTCTCTTGTTTGAACTCACATCTTCCTTGTTCCTATAAGGAAAGATATTTTCAAAGAATATGGCATTCCTTGATTCAATTATAGTGCCCTCTGACATATCGGGTACTTCTGATTTATGAATTAGAAACCGATAAGCACTACTGTTAAGTGCATATCCTATAAAGATACAATCGACCGTCTTGGGGCCAATCTTAACTTGTTTAGGACCTGGCACTTCAACCTTCGCCAAACACCCCCACACTTTGAGGTATTTGTACGACGGTTTCCGCTTTTTCCACATCTAATAAGGTGTATGATCCTTAGTTTTATGAGGAATTTTATTCAGAATGTGGTTGGCCGACAGAATGGCTTCCCCCCACAAATTTTGTGGTAAACCCGAGCTAATCAACATAGCATTCATCATTTCCTTTAGTGTTCGGTTTTTTCTTTCCTCAACACCATTTGATTGAGGTGAGTATGGTGCTGTTGTTTGATGTATAATGCCTGTTTCAGCACACAACTGTTCAAATGGAGCAACATACTCTCCACCTCTATCACTGCGAATTGCTTTGATTTTTGTGCTCAATTGATTCTCTACTTCATTTTTATATAGTTTGAAAGTTTCTATCGCTTCATCTTTGCTTCGCAGTAAGTATACATATGAGAATCTTGTACAATCGTCAATAAAGGTAATAAAATACCTTTTTCCGCCTCTAGTTTGCACAAATTTTAAGTCACATACATCCGTGTGAATTAAATCTAGAGGAGATGTGTTCCTTTCAACAGATTTAAATGGTAATTTTGCCATTTTAGCCTCGACATAAATTTTGCATCTTTTGGATGTATCAACATTTATAAAGTTAAGTAAATCTAAATTTACTAAACGCTTTATGGAATTTAAATTAACATGTCCTAATCTACAATGCCATAAAGAGGAACACTCAGCAATATAAACAGAAGTAGATGTGTTTTCATTCATTGAAATTGTGCCTTTACGGCTTACAACCATAGCTGACATTTTGAACAGCCCGTTATCGAGATATCCTCGACCAAGGAACTGTCCAAACTTACTAAGTATGACTTTGTCAGACTCGAATACAATTTTGAATTGATGACTAACTAGTAGCGAGCCTGAAATCAAATTTCTTCGGATGTCTGGGACATGTAGCACATCCTTCAGCTTGAGTTCTTTTCCTGAGGTGAGCTTCAGAATAACTTCACCTGTACCAGCCACTTCAGACGAGGCTTGGTTTCCCATGAACAGTTTTCTCCCTTTCTGCAGCAGAATAAGTGGAGAATGCTTCTTGTTCAGAACACACGTGGCAGGTGGCTCCAGTGTCCACATACCATGATTTTGGATTGCCTGTCATATTGGCTTCAGACACCATGCATGACAGATCCATGTCTGTGACCCCAGTTAGGTTCACATTAGGCTTTCCTTTCCCTTTGTCTTCTTTCTTGGGAGCACGACATTCATTAGCCCTATGATTGGGCTTTCCACAGTTGTAGCAGTTCCCAGTAAACTGCTTCTTGGCATTAGGGGCTGCATTCTTCCCCTTTTTCTTGTCATTGGGCCTATTTCTCTTCTTTGATGGACCTCCCTTTTCCATCAGATTTACTTTGGCCTCAACAGGGGTGAACTTTCCATCCCTCTTCCGATTGTCCTCTTCGATTCTGAGACGAACAACCAACTCTTCAACAGACATTTCCTTTCTCTTGTGTTTGAGATAGGACTTGAACTCCTTCCACGAGGAGGGCAGTTTTTCAATCACAGTAGCTACCAAAAACGATTCTGGTAGAACCATACCTTCTGCAGCAATGTTGTGGAAAACAATCTGCAGTTTTTGGACTTGCTCAACGACGGACTTATTGTCCTCCATCTTGAAGTCGTAGAGAGACGCTACCACGAACTTCTTAGTTCCAGCGTCCTCAGTTTTGTACTTAGTCTCCAGAGCAGTCCACAACTGTCTGGCAGTCGGTATTTCACAGAATACCTCGTACAGATCGTTAACTAATCCTCCAAGGATGTAGTTACGGCACAAGTAGTCACCATCAGTCCAAGTGTCATAGGCGACTCTCAGATTGAAGTCAGTTTCATCCTTTGAAACCACTGGACATTCCTCAACCAGGAACTTTGCCACTGACAGTGTGGTGAGATAGAAGTGCATCTTCTTCTGCCACCTCTTAAAGTCAGTACCCGAAAATTTTTCGGGTTTCTCTCCATGTACCATAACAGGCCTTACAGGCACTGGTCCAGTGGAGAGACTCACTGATGACCCCGCAGGGACAACAGGAACAGAACCAACATAAATTGAGGATGAACCACCAGTGTGTGTGGTTGGAGTTTTCGCAGCAGCAGTAGTGTCCACAGGATTATCTCCATTAGGATTTAGAGTATCCTGAGGAACCACAGATTTTCCAGTATCAGTCATGGTAGTAGATATTTAGTGAGATGATATTTCATCTTGCGAATGTTGTTTTAGACAGTGGTATATAAAAACCCAGGACAGAAAAACTACGATTATAAGAACACTGGAAAATGACAGACAGTATAATAAACCGAGTCAAGGTTAGACCTTTGCCCGCAAGACGAAATACATCCTGGCTAGTGCTCACAGGATGATACGTATTTGTCCCTAAAGGTAAAACTGTTTACGTCTCTGTGATAGCAGCACCGCTAAACACAGAGGAAAGGCGAACTCACGAAGAGTACGAACTGAACACTTTATATGCTGAAAAACAGAGGAGAGAGAGAAGACTCGAGATTTTAATTTTCGTAAAAAATTTATGTATGCAGGACCTCCTATTTATAGATGCAAAAAAGAAACTCAGATGGGATTAATCTGCAGATACGTGGAGATATTTCCACGATCTTAGTGGGCAGTTCTGGCTGCACATAATACGGAACCAATTCAAATAATTCTGGACTGCTCTGGAACCTTCCAGAAGACAATCCGACGGTCCGTATGATTTTAGAGGACTATCCGACGGTCCATATCATAGATCGCTTGGATCAATGACGTGGCAATGACACAGTATTAAACTTATCCGGAATTTAAATATTGATTCAGATACACTTACTGATCCGGATTGATGACGTGGAGCATCCAACGATTCAGATTAACTTCGTTCGGATTGAGCTGACGTAGACGATCCGCAGAGGTATTCCGGGTCACCAATTGGGTCGACCCATTTCACATCTTTGGGTCTCTAAAAAGATATAGAGAGTGGGTCAAAGGTCCAAAGACCAATTGCCAAGATCCAAGTCCACGGGCTCGACTCGGCGCGGCCGGACGGACGGCGGCGACGGCGCGCGCGCGTGGCTAATGGGAGAGACTCCCTTAGCCTATTTTGAATACCATCATGAAACTCCTATATATATACTATGAAATCCTTCATAGTTTTTCCAATGTGGGATAGTTAAGAGATTCCATCTTTTAACTTACTCCAACATGGACCCACATCAACTTGTATTAATATCCATACTTTAGGAATTAATTTCTCACTCACCGTAATTCGGTTTTGAGAACGAAAAATACCGTGACGATCTACTCCGCGAGTAGAGCGCATCGACTATACATAGTCATATGGAAATTATCATTTTGCCCTCCAATAAATTGGTCCAATTAGAGCATTACAACTCAATTTTCAAAACCAATTACAACAATCTTCACTGAACCCCCGAATGGAGTTAACCCAGTACCAGGTTCGACCATTATTCTTGGCACTTTAGGATCAGCGGGGAAAGTTAGAATTTCTAATAAAAATAAGTACCCAACTACGTACAGTCGCTACTTTCCTCTAAAGGCACAGCATTATGATAATTCATAATAGGGAGATTATAAGACTTGGCCATAGAAAGAATATTAAAATTACAAAAATAGAGCTAATCCCTGTAAATGATTGGTTTGAGCTGGTGCTGTTTAAATTATCAATTAGCATGTGTAGTGATGATTCAAGTAAAGTAAAAACTTTAATTATTTATTGGGTTTTTGAAATACTAATTTATTCTTCTTCACGGTTTGGATGAATTAGGGTGGGTCAAAAAAACATATTCTTTCCAAATATGAAAGAAGGGTATATACATCTTTCACAAATTCTAATATACAATATTGCACTAAATCTGACCCGTACAATATACCCAGTTAAAAATTCATAGATTCTTACCGATTCAAATCGGGTTAAATTAAATTTTCAAGGAAAAATCTCGACAGTCCCAAAATGTATACTACATGAACATATGTGTGACACTGTAAGACAAAATATGTGTTACTACATCTTAAAAAATTAATTTTTTGTACTTTTAAAGTAACTATAAGGATAATATGTATTTTTATAAGAACAAATATGTGTTTCTTAATTATTTTTTTATTGATTTTATGTTGATAATATGTTGTTAATGTAATAATACTTTACATATATTACTATCTCGGCAGTTCCAGAATGTATACTACATGAACATTTGTGTGTTACTGTAAGACAAAATGTATGTTACTACATCTTAAAAAATTATTTTTTTGTACTTTTAAAGTAACTGTTAAGTTATTAAACCTACAGTATAAAAGGAATTTACAGTATAAAAGGAAAGTCTACAGCTGTTAAGTTAGTAAACCTATAGTTGGACAAGACCTTTCATCTGTAATATTGTTCCTACAACTGGAATCAAATTTGCAGGAACTGAAGCTGTAAAGTTCAAGGAAGCCTACAGCTGAGAAGACCATTTGAAGAATAAAGTACATGTTTAAGGATAAGAAGGATTATTAAGACTCTTATAACTCAGTTTAGTGAAGCAATTATGTACTCACTAAAGAGTACTTAGGGAAGACTTTATCATAATGTTCTGGTAGATTAATGAAGATTAAATTCGAAGACAAACCACAATTCTGAAGATAACGACAAATAGTACAACCAGTATAATTCTGTGTGAAGGAGGAGGACCACCTCACACATGAGGGACTTATAGAGAGAAGGAGGAGCCTTATCCAGAATTCAAATTTGAATTTCTAACGGATAAGACACACCTCTTCCACTATAAATAGAGGAAGAATTTAGAGACAACAACAACAACCTGAGCAAGCAAACATTCACTCTGAGCAAGTCTACAGCCAACAAATTTTTTGAGAGGTTATCTGTTTATTTTTCTTTGTGATTCATAGGATAGTTGGTTAGGATTTCTTAGAAAGAATCACACCTTTGTTGTTGTTCCCTCACACTACTTTTTATTTGTATTCTACTTAGTGTAGATATATCTTTTTATGAGGTTTTATTCTTTGAAACTCTGTGTAAGTTTGTATTCAGTGTGAATAGGTTAGAGTATTCGCTTACTTAGAATAGAAATCTGAGTGAATCTAGTTTTGAGGGGGAATTACTTGTATTGATCTTTGTGATCACATTTTAGTGAATTTGGCACCTGAGTGGTGTAACAGTGGATGTAGGAGGTCTTATATTCATAGACTCTGAACCACTATAAACCTTGTGTTTACTTACTGTTTTATTTATTTATTACGTTGTGTACTGCATATTTCATTTTTCTATTACATTCATCATTATTTTAAAACTGCATAAAACTTTGTGTTTTCACAAATGAACTGAAATCTACAGTTGTAGACTTCAAAGTCACTCAGCTGTTAGTTTCATTGTTCATATTGTTTTTCATTAATACACACATTCTTTTCGCTACACATTTAAGGTTTCTCAATACACTCTCAAGTGTGAAAACCCCTCTGATTTTGTCTACAAGTTGTTAGTTTTTAGTTTGCAAAGTTTTTATAACTCAGCAGCTGTAAACTTCCATAGTCTACAGTTGTAACCTTTGTGGTCCAAACTCTTGTAGATTGTTTGTTTTTTAAACTTATAGAAAGTACTTGAAAGGTGCTAGTATCCCTTTAGAGAAGAAGTTTAAAATTGTTTTTAAATGTCTATTCACCCCCCCCCCACCCCCCTCTAGACCTTTACCACTTATAAGGGACCAACAAGTGGTATTAGAGCAGTTGGTTTGCCACTGCTTTGACAGTATCTAGATAGATCCTTTTTGTTTTTGAAAAACTCACCTGCATACTTGCACGGCTCCAAAAAAATGGTGAAATCCAAGGTTCCTATGTTTTCTACTGAAGACGTCTATGATGAATGGAAGATCAAGATGCAAGCTCATTTGTTTGCCATCAATGATGAAATGTGGTCAATCATTAAAGATGGTCCTATAATCATAGAAAAGGTTAACATTGCAGCTGATCACTCACTGGACTAGATCAAATCATCCCCAAACCTAGAAAGGAATGGACAGAGGATGACAAGAGAAGGTCAAACCTTGACAATGTTTCACAGAACACCAGCCACTGCTACCTCTCCATCGTGAAATCGAAGCAACACAGCCTCATCAAATTCTGTCGCAAGAAACCCACCACTTTGTCGAAATTAATGGAGTCGTCTCCACAGCCACACCCTCTGTTTTTCATGCCACTCTTTGTGTTTTACTTTATTCAATAAGGATTTGCTATCACTTGGTGATTCGAGTGAATTGGTTTGATTTCCCCCAATTTGTTGGCGATATTAGGTTTTTGAATTCGGTCGACTACTACGGAGGATTCGAGCAGGATGAAATCGTCCAGCTGTGCAACGCGATAGAGACGAACTACAAGTCGTGGGCATTGGGATTCGCGCCGGTAGTGGTCGGCGGCGACATGGACTCGGTGGCGTTGCAGGAGTTTAGCCAGACTCTGTTTAACATGCGGCCGGACATAGCTCTCAGTGTTTTCTTTCTACAGATTTTGATTTTTTATTTTTTAGCTTCTAACATTTGTTCTAGGTTTTGATTGTGGATGATTTTTTTATGGAGGATGAGATTTGCCGGAAAATTATGAGTGAATTTAAGTTTCTTTCATCGCTTTCGCCGAAAAATTATGTAAATTTGTGTTGTCGGAAAAGAGACGTAATAGTACAATAATCAATACTTTAATACAATACAATTCATTGTGGTACAAACACAATAGTACACTAGCTAATTTGTTCAATGGTACATACGTCATAGTACACTGATAAACCAAGGTAATAATGTGATGTGATGGGCACAGTACACGATGTGACTTGAACAGTGACACACGTCACATCAATCGTATCTTTTTGCCAGTGCATTAAATGCACAAATAGTAGCTCAGGTACAATTATATGAACTATAATACACTCATTTATTCACAAGTACACACATAAGTTTAATGGCACACTCCTACATATTTTGGCCCTCATTGTAATTACACAAATTAGCTATCCTTCTTTGTGGTTTGTCACGTTAAAAAGTCCCTACATGTAAGTGACCCTAAATACTATTAACTTATTCATCTTTTTTTCGAACGTGATATAAATTCCTATTAATCAATTATTTAAAACAAAAAATTAAAAATATGGCCCTTCTAACAATTTTAAAAGGAAAATATCTATATCCCTTTTGGCTGAAGAATTCCTGCGCCTGAATACCAAGCGGTGACTTGCACCATTCCAAGAAAATCATATCGGATCAATCATTATAAAAATACGATCAAAGTATTGTTAAACACATATATAGATCATTCTTCAATCTCACCAAACCCTTACCTTCAAAAAAAATAATTGTTCTATTCAAAGTAAAAAAATTGGCAAAGCGTTTGAATGTTCAACCCTCACTGGAAATCGGAGGCGCCACATTTCCAGAAGATGTGATGGCTGAGATATTGCGTCTCATTAATATCATTCATCCAAATACTTTGCCATCATATATATATATATATATATATATATTCCAATTTATATATGGCTCATGTCTCTTTCAACAACTACATATACATACAAACATACATGGTTGGAAGAAGAGGGAAAGCTCATGGTCATCTCTATTGTCAGCGTAACACAACATTTACATGTTTATTTATATATATATAGCAATCAAATGAAAATATTGATAACGAAAAGGAAAAAAAAGGAGATAAGAAAAGGTTCTAAATATTTTCTCCTCAGACTATATACGTGCATACATACATATATATAGTTGGAGAAAGGGGGGAGGGGAGATATGGCCACATGTACTGTCAACGTAGCTCTGACTATGAATACCACACAACCCTTATATTTGTGTTTATATATAATAATCAAATATTAATGATGAAAAGAAAAAGAAAAAAAGACAAAAGAAGGGTCTTGTTTTTTCTTCAAATTTTCAATATATTTGTCTTTTTATTTTTTATTACAATGCACCGATTAGAACTTTTATATAAATTTAAAAAGTTTATAGGGGGCGGCATGACCACCCCTGTCAACGTAGTTCCGCCCTTAAATACAACACAATACTTACATGTATATTCATATACAATAATCAAATAAAAATATTGATAATGAAAAAAAAAAGAATGATCATGTCTTTTCCTCAAACTTTCAATATCTTGGTGCTTTCTACTTACATTAAAAAACACACAATTTAGAATATTTTTATAAATTTAAAAAATTGATATTGAGAAGAAAAAATTAATAATCTTATCTAATTTCATTCTTTTTATAGTTATATGTAAAAAATTAATAATCTTATTTCATTCTTCCAAAATTGTGAATTTTAAGCGACCATATATACAGGGATGTAAACGACTCGAGTCAAGCCGAATACTATCAAGCTCGAGCTCGGCTCGTTTGATTGTTTACAGGACGAGCTCTAATAATTGAGCTCGAGCTCGGCTCGTGTATAAAATTTTTAACTCGTGAAATATTCGTTGACTAAATACACGAGCTAGGCACGAAAAAATACTCATTTGCATAGTTCGAGCTTGGCTAGAAAAAAAATTTGTTCGCATAGTTCGAGATCGACTCAAAAAAAACTCATTTTCATAATTTGAGCTTGGCTCGAAAGAAGCTCGTTTGCATTGTTCGAGCTCGGCTCGAAAAAAATATTGTTTGCTTAAAAAGCTTATTAAAAAATTTAAAAATATACAAAAATAAAATATCTCATCAATAATTCAACATCTAACTAAAAATAAAACAACTAACTTAAAATCTAAAGAAAGATAATAAATTGTTCAAAATAAATTTATCCCAAACAAATGACAATAACACTAATATTTTCATTTTTTATTTGATTTTTTTATCTTGCACAACATATATAAAGTAAAAATGAATGGTATTAATCGTGATAACAAAAAATATGAATTATACCTTACATTAAAAATTAAATTAGTTATGATAACATGACATGTTGAAACCCATATAAGTATCGATACATGTTTACAATGAACAATTTTCATATGAGACTAAAATAATATATAATTTATTTGTTGTTATTCTGTGAAATTCGCATGTTTACATACTAGTATCATATAAAGACGAACTTATGAAAATAACCTAAATATTTTATTTTAAAATCTCTCTATTTTCATTAATTCTAATTTTTAAAATTAATCATCATCTTATATTTTAAGCACATTGATCTCATCCATTAATTTTATATTGCATCTTCTATAAATATATAATCATTATTTTACTTTTGTTCATTCTACTCTATCGTCTTCTTTGCGTACAAAATATAATAAAACATAATAATAGAACAAGAGTTCCTACTTTTTAAGGTAATATTGCATCAATTTTATTTCCTTTCTGTTCTTCTCAATTTCTTATTGACCGTCCACTTTGTGTGACTTTATCTCAATATAATCATTTTATCGTTTACCTGTAATTATTTAATATTTGATTTTATTAATATAAATAAATTATAATAACACATGATTATTGTTTTTTTATAAATTATTTGCAGATCTAATCATGTTATTATGTTATTGATTATTTTTTAACATACGTTTATAATAATGAAAAATTTTAATCTCTTTCTAGATTATGTTTAAAGAAAACAAACTAAGTCTTATATTTCTTAATTTCTTCAAATATGTGAATTAAAATCTTATAAAAAAAATTTAAATTTTTACCTTAATTTAAATTCTATGAACAAGATAAGTTAGAATTTTTTGTTACAAAATATATTTTATTATTTTATTCACTTTATACGAGATAGTAATTTTTTATTTTACTTATTTGATTAACTTGAAATATAATTTGTATAATATTTAATCAAACAAATACAAAATATTAAATAAACCAAATTGATTATCTTATAATTGAGTATTATATTTATAAAAATAATTAATATTTAAATAATAAAAAGATATAATAGTATATAATATTTTTATTATACATACAATTTTTATTTAATACCGCAAAATTTGTGGGTTTACATACTAAAATATATTTTTTATTTTATTTAATATAATAAAAAATATAATTAATCAAACATGTAAGCGAGCTTATTAACGAGCTTGTTTACGAGCTTATTAACGAGTCTGTTCACGAGCTTTATAATCAAGCCTATTCGCTAGTTTCGAGCCGAATACCATCAAGCTCGAGCTCGACTCAATAAAATAATTGAGTTTGACTCGTAAAATTTAACCAACAAATTCAAAAGAATATTTTTCGAGTCGAGACTCGAATAGTTGGCGAATGGGTTGACTCATTTACATTGCTATATATACATACATATATACATGGTTGGTGAAGAAAAGAGGGGGCGGAGATGCTTACTAATTTGTACTCCCTCTGTCCATGAATCTTTTTCCCATTTCTTTGTGGGCACGAGACTTAATGAAAAGTAGTATTATATTGAAATAATAGATAAAGTAAAGAAAAGGTAAAAGTATTATGGGGCCCAAAATTTTATTGCGAGTGTAGGTTGTTTCCAAATAAGGAAATGGGAAAAAGTTTTGTGGACAAACAAAAAAGGAAAGTGGGAAATAATTTGGTGGACAGAGGGAGTATGTTTTTTTGTTTAAATTTGTGTGCTTTAAATGCTTAATTTTATTAAATTTTGTATATTTATTTACATTAATTTAATTATTTATGTTTAAATAATAAAAGGTATTTACGTTGCTATTTTATGAAAATTTTGATTTATGAAATAAAATATACCTCTTAAATAAATGGCCCAGGTTAAATGCACCCACAACTGTCTTGAGCACACCCACTTAAAATTATGATTATAATTAATAATATGTTTAATGATTGATATGCCCCTAATGATATAATATAAACCTAGTTATGCACCCACCATCTTTATTTATTAATATTTCGATAGTTTTTACCAAAATAATTAGTTTCACAAAATGCAGAGTTCAAACATACAAAATAAAATATAAATACAACCTCTATTTTTGTTATAAATTTGAACTCATCTTGCAATGTGAAAGAGCAGTGAATTGAATTTCTGATAAAACATTCGACATGGATGTGAATTGAGTTTCTGAAAGAGCAGTGGACTCATCTTTATGCAATTAGAAGTAAACATATTGTTGTTGTGGTTAATTAGCTACAGTCAGATTTCCACTCAGGTTACCTTTGAAAATTTTAGCAGCATCTAAGATGTTAATTTTCAATCGACACATCATGTTTGTTGCACTTCACTCACCTGTCTATAGAATTCGAAAATTGCGGCCAAAATTGTATTCACATTTTGATGTTCTATTCTGAAATTGTATCCTAAATCCTGGTAATAAAAACCGGATTCTTGAAAACTAGGATAAAAACACAAACCTGGAAGATGCTTTGATTTAGCCATTCCGGTGCGTGCAAGAAGGCGTGGATGCGCGGCGAAGGAGGCAACCGACGACGAAGGAGCAAGCGAGGAAGGAGGCGGCGCAACGGCAGCACGACAGTGAAGGAGAAGGCGCGACTGCGAACGAGGCAGGCGCGACGGTGAAGGATGACGCCGGTGATTTTCGGAACAACATATCAGCCCGCGAAGGAGGCGCGACGGCAAAAATCACACCGGCGGCGCGACGACAACAATCACACGGCGAGCGATGATGTTTTCTAGAATGTGATTTTCGGAATTTAATTTGGAACCCTAACTCGTTTGGTGGGTGTGTGATTGAACACAATTTCGTTCTGTTTTTGTTAACTGAGGGTATATTGTGTAAATGTTCTGTGGGTGTACTCAATATTATGTGAGTGTACTCAAAATGTTGGTGTACTCAATATAGTTGTGAGTGCATTTAACCTGGGCCTAAATAAATTTGTGAATTAAATTTATTTTTTTTTGAGAGGAATTTGTAAATTAAATTAAAGAAGTCAAGTTGGAAAAGATTGAATTGGGCTCTATTTTTTTATTTCAAAAAATGGGCGGCCCAAATTGATCTGAAGTTGGTTATTTAAAGCATAGAAGCCAATTTAACATTTTAAGTTAATAAAATAAAAGTGTTATTTTGCTAAATATTTGTAGTAATTCAAGAAAGTAGGTTTGGCTTTATTCCCACGTAGAAATTAGCAAAGGACCCATTCTTTGATCAAATATCTGGTATTTCTCTTCACAGGAAAAAACAACCATTGAAGCTTTCATTACTCAAATTGAGAAGAAGCCCATGTTCCTCAGGCACCGTTCTCATCGCCGAAAACTGGAACAGCGTTACCACCACTGCTCATCGCCAACAACCTGCCGGAATCCGAAGCCATCCACAGCCTCTGGTTCGAAGCCGTACTCCCCTGCGCTACCGATCGGAATTCCAAATCGCAGCCACTGTCACGAAGCCATTTTGTCGGAATTACCTCTCCACCGTTTGCCGTTGAAGTCGTCCCCAGAACAGAAGCCGCCAAGGCCATTTAAGAGTTTGAAGAAACGTACAATGTTGAAGAGTTCCTTAAAGGAACGATATCTATACAAGGTTGAAGAGTTAATTATAAAAATAAAAAAATAAATAAAGTTCAAAAAAATCAAATTATACAGGGTTTTAATTTAAAATTAATATTTTATTATAAAATATTTATTAAATATATAACTAATTCAGTTTTGACATCGGTTAATTGAAATAATAATGGTTAATAATCGAACCGAATCGAATACCAAAATTCTAATAAATGGCTAATCAAAATCGAACCGAATTCATATTTTAGTTTGGTTTCGATTCAATTATCAATTAGTAGCCAAATTATGCACACCCCTAACTATAAAGAAAGATTTCTAATTTTTCGAACAACCCGTACGAATGACAAGAAACCGTGCTTCAAAATAATTTGCTGATCTAAAAAGTGGGCCTGAATTTTTAATTTGAGAAGCCCAAATAAAAAAAGAGATAGAAGGCACACTGGCCCATTGATCAAGTATATTTTTATAATAGTGATAGTATATATGAATAACTGTGATATTAATTACACATAACAGTGATACGAGTTCATGTGAACTCGAGTTCACAAGAGACCTACTCTAAAATATTTTATTAGATATATTTAATCTGAAGTTAAGTTTCATTGAAGAATTGAAGTTGTATGCACTCTATTTAGGGTGCGTTTGGTAGGCCAGAACCTTGAAAAAAACGGTTTCAGACCCCAAACGCCATAAAACGTTTATTGGTTGCCCTATTTTTTTCATGGTTAGAGTCCTTTTTCCCGCAATTTGTTCTTCAGGTTCGAAAATGAAATATGGTCTCCCCCATGTGATATGTTTTCACGACCTCCACCCAAATCAAAATTCAATAACCATCTCCACCGCGCCAACAATTTCGCCAAGAATCTGCTGTTTTCAAGCCTCTCAACCCGACGCGCATCTCGCACCTCCATAGCCCGGAGTCGATCGGAAACTGCCAACAACCGTCGCTGACTCGAAGCTCCCTGCTACTCTACCGCCTAAGTCTCACCGGAATCGATACCGCAAACGCGCAACCACCGCTACTCAAACATGAAGAATTAATGTCATATCTGTTTACCATTACAAAATTAAATTTTCGAATGATAAATCTTTTAACTGTTGATATTTACTAGAATTTAAAGAAACCGATCAAAGCCATAGATTTCGGCGACGATGGTTATAATTTTTTCGGCGTCTGTGTGGCAGCGATGGTGTGCATTCATGGTGAAGATTGAGCATGATTGTGGGAAAGAAGAGGGTAAAATAGTTCTACCAAACACATAATTAATATTCATACAATTTTATTTACATCCTACCAAACACCACATCAAATACTTTTTCTCATTTTATCTTGGGGGTCCACCAATTTTCTTTTGTTTCCTTTTCTTATCCCTTTTTTCCATCTTATCTACCAAATTGGCTCTTAGGTGAGTTCTATTCTTTATTTAATTTTGTTGATTGAATTTTAATTTTAGCTATTGAATTTTAATTTTAGCTATTGGATAAATTTTGAGTGTTTGGAATTATACGGGATATTGATTAATGGGCTGATTTTGTTTTGGAGGTTGACTGATTAGATTAATAGGTTTTGATTGATCAATTGCATGATTGAGTTCTTTTAATTCATATGGATAAATCGTTTGTTGCAATAAGTGTTGAATGGACATATTTATTTTGTATGGGTGTGAGTCTATATGTGATTTAAGTGAATTTTAGGTTATCAAAATGAGAGTTGGGTAATTCCATTAGAACTTTCATAAATCTACATTGATTGCTGAAGAAAAAATTTATAAAGTCAAATCAATTACGAGAAATGAAAAGTGTAGAATCAAAGTCTTGTTTGTAATTTTGTGTTTTATGATTTTTATGATTGCATTTAGTGCAAAATGAGTTGTATTCTCTTGGTAATCTAGTTAATTTGGTTTGCTGATTTAATAGTAAACAAATTTTAGTTTTTTTCTGATTCAATAGTTTGGAGTTAATAGCAATCTAGTTATGATGTTTGTACTTTAGATTTGAAATTAATGTAATGATTTTTTGAAATGTTAAGTTTTATTGATATTAAATGGTAAAATTTTCTTTTTTGAATTATAAGTATAAAAATATTGACATAACCTCTTCTACTTGTTACGGAGATTCACCATCTTTACACTGGCGATTTTACCTAGTGCAATATGAGGTTTTGAATTTTAGACTAGGTTTTTCATTTTAGTGGAGAAGAACACGTACGTGTTTGTCTTCTAAATTATTTTCTTTTTATTATTTTATATATTTCAGCAATTTTATTTAGGGGAGAGAGAAGAGAATTGTGGATGTGGCAATTAAATCTAATGTGGCTTCACACGAGCTTACATGTGGAAAATTAAGTTCGAAATTGTCCATCACGTGTCAATATCGTGCAAATTCAACCTAATTGGAGCTAATACGGGTCAATTTGTCATTTTATTTAAAGCGAAAACTTTAAGAGTCTTAGATAATAGTAGTGGACTTACAGATCAGGCCGAGGCTCGTCGTACCCAAATGGAGATACTTTCTCCTACACAATCCAGAGGGCAAGGAGATTTCATGAAGAAGCGAGCAATAGAATGAGCTTCTCTATTTTCTTTTCGAGAAATATGATCAATCGACCACACTAGGCTTACTCTCAAAAGATGTGTGATGTTGTCGACGATCAAACCTTCCGGCGTGCAAACCTTCTTATTATGTTTGATAATGTTTACTGATTGAAGAGAGACAGAGTAAATTCTAATATTCTGGAAGGCTACTTGTTGAGCCTTTTGAATCCCAAGTTCTATTGCCTTTTCTTCTAAGAAAAGCGCTTGTAGAAAGTTTTTAGCCTTTTGATACGACTCCAAGTATGGCAGCGTTTCCAAATCTGTTTACTGAAGGTTGAATCCTTAATTTGCAAGGTTGAAGAGTTGTGGTTCTTAAATTGTCAGCCCGCAAATATACGATCTTCTTTTTGCTACCCCTAATTTGTTGGCCTTAAAAAAATTAATTACAAAATATAATAAATTAATTTATTTAACATTTTCCTTATATATATGAAATTATTTACTACCTCCGTCCCACAAAAGTTTGCATACTTTCCTTTTTAGTTTGTCCCACAAAAGTTTGCACACTCCTAAAATGGAAATATTCTTTTAAATCTTCACCTTTAAAATATTTAACTCACAATCTTCACCATACACATTCTACTCATTACACTTTTCCTTAAAAGTCGTGCCCCAAAAGTACCGCAAACTTTTGAGGGACGGAGGTAGTATTATTTAAAAATATATTATTTGATTATATTAAATGTAAAATAAATTAAATAAGTACAATTATGAAAGAAATTAGATATGTATATAAATTAATCAGTCAGTAAATATAATTAATTAATGTGGAAAAAATAATTGTAAACTTGTAGTAATTTGTGAAACTATAATTAATAATCAAATTGAATTAAGTAAAAATATAATGTTTTGATTTGTAATTTACATTATAAAAATATTTGGTTATATTCAAAGGTGCAAATGGCGCTTAGCGGTCATTGGGTTGGAACTAGTGTCGCAAGCACCTAGAACGTCTAGGTGGTGCCAATGTTTTTTTTTTTAATTTCTATTATTGATATTAAATTTTTTCTAAACCTATATTAATAAAAATACACATTATATACGATAAATTATAAATTTAAACATAGTTATAAATAACAACATACAATTTTCACAAAATGTAGCAAGTCAATAAAATGTTAAACACAATCATAATAAGTCATTGTCCTAAATGAAACACAAAAATAGCAAAATACATAGTATAAGTAAATTATGAAATAGTTCAATTAAATTTTCATTTTTTAGTTATTTAGTTTCTATTTTTTAGTTTTATGTTTAACTTTTAACTTGAAATATATAAAAAAAAAATTAAAAAGAAAGAGTAATGGTCGCTTAGGCAGCATCAAGGCCGGTGGTCTCGGCAGCGCTAGATGTACTGATTGATTTTTTTCGACGATTTGACCTAGGAATCGGCGGCTGAGTGCCCCCAATTGCTTAGGCGGCCTCGATAACCTCCATTTACATCACTTGTTATATTAAATATATTAAACAAATAAAATTTAAAAAAAAAGGAAGAAAATTACACCAATCACTAGTATAGAAATGGGCTTGGAGAGCCCTAATTTTTGCTCTTAGAGAGCGGTTTTTAAGGGCTCTCCAAGTGACAGCTCTCCAAGTGGAGAGAGCGGTTCGGAAACCGCAATACAAGATAGTCACTTAGAGTGCGGTTATTAACCGCTCTCACTTAGAGAGCGGTTATTAACCGCAGTGCAAGCTTTTAATTATTTTTTTTAATTAGGTACCGCTCTCTAAGTGCATCAATTTCTTTTTTTTAAAAAATTTATTTTTACTCACTTGCTCCCCTGTGAGTTTATACGAAAGCAAAAAACAAATGATTACAAAGTAATTAACACTGATCATACATTCTGAAGATAATCAAGTGAAGCATTATTGCAAAAATTTCACAAGATTGTATAATTTTAATCAATAGAGATTACAAGATCCATCGTAACCCAAAAGATTTATAACTGAAGAGCAAAAAAAAAGCAAAAAAAAAAACTAAAAACCTGCTGCCAGAAAAAAAAGCAAAAAAAAGCAAGATCCATCGTAACCCAAAATTAATCTCTTCAACAATAAAAGCAAAAAAAAAAACTAATTTAAAAACCTGCTGCCAGAAAAAAAAGAAAAAAAAAAACAAAAGCAATCAATTCATATGATTCATAAACCAAAGCAGCTAATTAAAATAAAAATCTAATTAAGAGGTGAGCACTAGCACCACCGACATCCTTCATCTTTTTCTAGGTATTCTACAGAACCTTGAAGCTTGTAGAAATAACGCATACCGATCTTACAACCTTGAACCTTGTAGAACCTTGAACCTTGAAGCCTTGTCCTTCACCTCCCGATGAAATAGAATTCTTAAAAAAATACTGAGCAGATCTGAATCCTTACGCGCGTGAGCAGATCTGGCTAACAGCGTGGCGGTGAACGACAGGGAAAGCGGCGGCGGAGCGACGAATAGAGTAGCTGCGAACAACAGGGGAAGGACGGCGGCGCGACAAACGGCAGGAGGAGGAGCAGCGACGGCGCGACAAATGGCCGGGGAAGCAGCGGCGGCGCGACGAACGGCAGGGGAAGCAGCGGCGGCGTACCGAACGGCGTGGCGGCGAACGGCAGGGAAAAAATGAAGCAGCGGCGGCAAGGAGGCGGCAGCATGAGTGGATTGCGTGAGAGGCATAGAAAAATAGGGCATAAAGAGAGAAGATGACTGAGAGAGATAAGAGATATGAGCCCCTTAAATTAAAAAACTGTACACTGAGATCGTGAGAGAGGAGGCTGAATTTATCAAAGAATGCCCTAATTAATTCTTTTCTTGGAGAGCGGTCATGGCTTGGAGAGCGGTTTATAACCGCAGTACATAGGAGAGCGGTCAAAAAAGGCTTTGCTCAATGCGGTTTTGAACCACTATACTGCCCTTTTTTCTTTTTTTTTTATTTTGAATATTTTTAACTTGTAAAGCGGTTAAAAACCGCACTGCAAGACATTTTTTTTTTTTTAATATTTTCTTGTCAAAACCGCTCTCCAAGTGCCTACTTGGAGAGCGGTTTTAACAAGAGCTCTCCAAGTACAGCTCTATAAGTTCAATTGTGTAGTAGTGAATTAGTATATTATGTAAGTGTAAAAGTATTAGTAATGAAATTATAATTAATAATAAAATAATGTCAAAATAATAATAAAGGTTAAATCTATATAGCCCATGTTCCGTGTTTAACCACCCCATTAGCCAAATATTATCAGCCACGAAGCGCCTCTCTACCAGAATTACTTGAAGATAAGAGTTTGCCTGAAAAGCTCCAACACTAAAGCCACCATTGAAGCTTTCATCTGCGCAAATTGAGAAGGAACCGCCAGAAGCTCCTTCTTACCGGAGAAGACAAAGTCGAAGCATTCACCACTACCTAAAATTATTACGCTGACCACCTGAAAATTCTTCCGCTGAAAGACCGTCGTCACCTATCTTGATAATGATGATAGAATTGACTAGAGATAGAGAAAGGAAGAGAGACATGAGAGTGGAAATGTGAATAATGAATTCAAATTAAAGATGGGGGAGTGGGTAATAATTCAATTCCATGCTCTAAAAAATGTTGAAAACATGTAACCAGAGATGTAGGAGTCATTTTGGGTAATAATTTATGTTGAGTTAACAATGATTGTTTGAAATCAATTGGAATAAAGAAATTTAAGAACACCAAGATTTACGTGGTTCGATCTGAAATGATCTACGTCCACGGATGAGGGCACCTCTCTTGACTAATCAATGGAGAAGATACAGAGTACAAGTATTTGAATCTCTCTAGAGTGTTCTGTGTTGATTGTGTTCTATCTCTCTTAAAGTCTCTTTCTTTATACATGTGTGTGTATATATATAGGAATGAGAAACCCTAATTAATGTTTTGTTGATCGTAACCAACTAACAAAAAACTGCTACAGTTGCAACCGAAAATGAACAACGATCAGAGCCCAACGGTTTTCAGTTTTGATTCTGTTAAACTGATCGTCAGTTGCCCAACTTGGAAGTTTAAACCGCTTCGTAACTGATTCTTGGTTTAATTCCTAACTTAGAGTCAGTATGCTATTTTCTTGTCTGCTGATGTGATATGTCCTCAGCTGAGTCTGAGTACTCAGCTGATATCATCAGTAGACCTTTATCAGCTGATATCATCAGTAGACCTTCATCAGCTGATATTATCAGTAGACCTTCATCCTGACTAACCAGCCTGTCCATCATCCTGACCTGACCAACCATTATGACCATCATCCTGACTGATCATCCTGACCAGTCATCCTGACTGTCGTCCTGACCAATCATCCTGACATATCAGCTGACCTCCTCAGCTGACTCCCTCAGTTGACCTCCTCAGCTGATTTCACCAGATGACTTAGCTGACTTTCCTGATGACCTCAGTAGACTTCCCAGATGATCCCGGCTGACCCTATCAGATGACCCTCAGTAGACCTATCAGCTGACCCCCTTCAGCTGATAGTATTAATGTTCAGTTAATCAGCAGTACTTGCTCATCTGATCTTTATTTCACTTTCTTTGCACCCATAACAATTCTCCACCTCAAACTAAGTGAGATGTCTCCACCTAACCTTCACATCACAGTAGTATTAAGGCACATCCCAAGACTGTACCTGATTAGTGTAATTTTTGCTTGAAATTTGTGTGCTTAATTGCTCTATTTTGATTGATTTCTTACATTAATTTACACTAAATTGACTATTTGTGCTTAATTCTTGAAAGAGGTATTATTTTGCTATTATTGTAAGAAATTGAAAATTTTGAAGCAAATAGTTACCTATTATTTTTATTGAGTCAAATGAAGAAATAAATTGAAATAGTGAGATGGAATGATTTTTATTTTTGGCCGTTTAATTAGCCTTGAGGATTTAATTCGAAGCCCACATTTTCTTTAATTTGACAGGCCCAAGTTGATTTCATCATACCATGAATGAAGATCAAGAATGGATTTATTTGGAGTTGACCAAAGCATAAGGAAAGCTGGAAACGTGGCAAACTTCTAACCACTCCACTACATCAAGATTCTCTCACCATCTCAAGGCTGAAATCAATCTGCAGCTTCACGCCCACCTCTGCCTTCGCACCTGCAACTCGACGGCCGGAATCCATGGAGAAGAAAGCTAGACGCCTCAGTCCCTGCTTTCCGATGAGTCACCGGAAATCTGAGAGCAGCGCCCCTTCTCAAACACAACTCCATGCCGGAATCCATGGAGAGACCATTCCACCGTCCAACAGCCTACTGCCCTGTTCTTGGTTCGTCGCCAGAAGCACAGCCCACGCCACTGCTGCCGGAATTCGCCCGGAAATTGAAGCCACCATGGAAGCACTGCCGGAAGT
The DNA here is from genome assembly GCA_026898435.1 of Prunella vulgaris. Taxonomy (NCBI): domain Eukaryota; kingdom Viridiplantae; phylum Streptophyta; class Magnoliopsida; order Lamiales; family Lamiaceae; genus Prunella; species Prunella vulgaris. Next base: position 1,339,580 of record JAPKLY010000082.1, on the reverse strand, counting down.
CGGAAATTACACAGCCATTAACGCCGGAACTCACATTTCAAGACCAAGCTGTCCACAAAGCTCCAATTGCGCCGGAAAATCGTTGAAGAAGCACAGCCATGCCGTTGAAGCTGTCTCCGGAGCCCAGCCTTGAATCTGCCAACTGCCCGAAATCGCCGGAATCTGCAATTACTCGCCGGAGAAGACGATTGTAGCTTTCCAGCCACCCATTGCCGGAAAAGCTCATTCTCGCCGAGGAAGAAAGCAGCCACTGCAGCCGCCCTATCCTCTGTTTCAACAGCCGTCGAGGAAGCCAAAGCCAAACGCCGGAAAGCGATGAAGCCTTACCTCTCCACAAAGCTGTTGTCGAGAAAGCTCCAGACCGCCGGAATTTCTGTTTCCCTTGTCCGAAGTTCCAACCACCGTTCGTGAAGAAAAGAAGAAATGCCCAAATGAAGAGTTGCTAAACAAAGAAGAAACGCATTCTTATTTGAAGAGTTGTCAAGACTCAAGGGAGAAAAAAAAACCGTTGAGTGAAATTCCTAACTTAAAAGAAGTGTCACTAGGTAAAACGTTTTCATTTGCTATGCTGGAAAATTGATTTGAAAAGGCCCAATCATCAGCCCATTTACCTTTTCTTTAGTAGCCCATTTTGAGATTAACAAAAGGAAGCAGCAGGGGAACAGATTAACAGAGACGCACTGCTCCTCCCTCTGGGGAGAAATATTCTCGCTGCTCCTCACACACTCACACACACAGTTAGGGTTTATGTTTTTTTAATTAAACGTAGAATTTAGATATTATTGAAGATTCAAATTGTTGGAACTCCTATTAGGTGATTTCTGTCTTTTTAATTAAATTTTATTGGTTTTATTACAATGAGTTTGTTTTATTATTTTTCTCTTGCTATGGATTTATTTGTGATGATGTTTGTTGGCTAAATTTGTGGTGTTTAGGTGCTTGGAATTAGGTGATTTTGTGAGTTTATTTTAATTGAAGTTCATAAGATTAGTTTAATGGAATTTGTTTGATCAATTGCTTGTTGGGCTCTTTTAATTCATACGGGTAGATTGTTTGTTGCAACGAGAGTTGAATAGGCATATTTATTTTGTATGGGTGTGGGTTCGATTTTGCGATTATAGTTAATATTGGGTTATCGCAACGAGAGTTGGGTAATTCCATTAGAAAATCCATTAATCTACATTAATTGCTTGAATTAACCTTTAGGTGATTAGTGAGGGGACCAAAGGTGGGGCGCCTTAGTATACGAGTGGAAAAGCACGCTAGAATTTTTCTTAGCCTTGTGTGATTACCCAGGTGGGAAACGGTGAACTATTCCTATAACAATCTACATGCTTAATTAACGCGTTAATCCTAGGCTTATCCAGTACGGTTTAATGTGTATTTTACGTGATTGCTCCTATTTTTGACCAACAAAAGGGATAAACGAACTTGTCGAATCATTAATTGATTACCCCGTAATGAAGGACACCCGAACACATCTTTCTCATCTTGTTATCTTTGTTGATTTCTACTTGCTTGTTATTTTAGTTGGATATTTTAGTGATTTCTTGAGTTTTATTTTAAATTGTTTTTATCTAGTTAATCGTTTAATTTTAGATTGTTGCTTTAGTTAAGTGGGGAACAAATCGATTCGCACTACAATTGAGCACCGACACATAGCACTAGGGCTACATTTGCCACTAATCTCATGGGATTGATAATTTAACTGGCATGAACTTTCTACACTTGGGAAGTAAGTGTTTGTAAAACACGTGTCAGTACCTTAACCAGCTCCAAGCAGTAGTTGAATTTTGAACTTGGTATAACCTTAGTGAGCATATCAGCAGCATTGTCATCAGTTGAAACTTTTTGTATTGTGATTACCTTCTTTTCCACCACATCTCTCACAAAGTGAAGCCTCACATCAATATGTTTAGATCTTTCATGAAAGACCTGATGCTTGACTAAGTGAATGACACTTTGGTTATCACATTGCACAGTAACTTCATCTTGCCTGATCCCAAATTCCCTGATAATACCCTTCAGCCACATTGCCTCTTTTACTGCTTCTGTCACTACAATGAACTCAGCTTCAGTGGTTGACAATGTAACCACTGACTGTAATGCAGCTCTCCAACTAATAGCTGTGCCATAAAGTGTAAACACATATCCACTCAGAGACTTTCTTGTATCTATGCTTCCAGCATATTCAGAATCTACAAAACCTTGTAGAGGTTGTTTGATATCCTGAGTCCTCTCAAACAGTAATCCCAGATGTGCTGAACCTTTCAGATATCTCATTATCCACTTGAAAGCTTCTGCCTTTCCTGGATTAGCCATAAACCTGCTGACCAAGCTCACTGCATGAGCAATATCAGGTCTGCTGCAAACCATGGCATACATTATGCTTCCAACTCCATTTGAATAAGGTATCTTGTTCATCTGAGACTTCTCCTGATCACTCCTGGGACATTGATCAGCTGTCAGTTTGAAGTGTTGTCCAAGAGGAGTAGTGACTGATCTTGACTCATGCATGTTAAATCTTCTCAAGATTTTCAGTATATAGTCCTGCTGAGTCAAGAACATCCTTCCAGCTGACTTGTTCCTGATAATATCCATACCCAGAATTCTCTTAGCACTTCCAAGGTCTTTCATGTCAAAGGTTGAACTGAGCTTATCCTTCAGTTTCTGAATTCTTCCAAGACTTTTGCTAGCAATTAGCATATCATCCACATAAAGTAATAGATATGTAAGTACATCAGAGCGTTGCTTTTCTAGGTACACACAGCTGTCATACTTGCATCTGACAAAGCCTATTGACATCATGAAACTATCAAACCTTTTATACCACTGCCTTGGGCTTTGCTTAAGTCCATACAATGAATTCTTCAGCAAACATACCTTTCCTTCATCTTCTGATAGTATGAATCCTTCAGGTTGTTGCATATATATGGTTTCTTCAAGCTCTCCATGTAGAAATGTAGTTTTGACATCCAGCTGTTGTAACTCCAGTCCATCCTAATTCACCTTAGACAATAAGATCCTTATTGAGCAGTGCTTCACAACTGGTGAAAACACTTCATTGAAGTCTATTCCTTCCCTCTGAGTAAATCCCCTTGCAACTAATCTTGCCTTGTATCTGATCAGCTCCTGTCCATCTGACCCAATTTCAGACTTTTTCTTAAATATCCATCTTGAGCTGACAACCTTCTGCCCTTTTGCTTTATTCACAAGAATCCATGTGTTGTTCTTTTCAAGTGAATTTAACTCCTCTTTCATAGCTGAAATCCACTAATCTCTATCCTTCCTTGTCACTGCATCAGCATAAGTTTCAGGTTCTTGATACTCTACTTCTTCTGCTACTGATAAGACATATGAGATCATGTCAGCCTGCCCAAACCTGATTGGTGGATGAATGCTTCTCCTATGTCTATCTCTAGCCAGACTGTACTTTCTCAAATCTTGACCCTCTTCATCTGAATTTTCAATTTGATCTTCAGAATCACTATCTGCTGATGCATCAGACTGATCTGCTTGTGGATTCCTGATATCAGAGTTGTCCTGAGCTTGATCTTCATTCTGAATCCTGGTTGTATGCTCCACCTGAACTGGTGTATGTCTGATTATGGGATTATCCTCAGCATCCTGAGTATTTCCAGATGTGTCATATCCCATGACTTTCTCATTGAAAGTCACATCTCTGCTGACAATACACTTCTTGTGTCCAGCTTCAAGACCCCACAATCTATAACCCTTGACACCTTTTGGATATCCCAGGAAGATGCACCTCAGAGCCCTTGGTTCCAACTTATTCTGCCTTATGTGAGCAAAGGCTAAGCTACCAAACACCTTCAGATTATTGTAATCTGACAACCTACCATACCAAAGCTCATCTGGGGTTTTGAAGTCAATAGCTGATGAGGGTGTTTTGTTTATCAAATAACAAGCAGTATTAACTGCCTCTCCCCAAAACACTTTAGGTAGTTTAGCATCTGACAGCATGCATCTGACCTTCTCTAAAATAGTCATGTTCATCCTCTCAACAAGTCCATTTTGTTGAGGGTTTGCTGGAACAGTCTTGTGCCTTGTTATGCCTCTTTCCTTGCAGAAATTTTCAAACTATTCTTACACATACTCAAGCCCATTGTCAGTCCTGAGATGCTTTAAGGACCTGCTCCTTTTGTTTTCTTGTTCAAGGAGTCATTCCCTGAATTTTCCAAAGGCCTCACTCTTCTGCTTCAGGATGATCACCCACACTTTTCTGCTGATATCATCAATGATAGTCATGAAGTACTTTCCACCTCCATGAGTCTCAGTTCTTGAAGGTCCCCAGATGTCAGAGTGTACATAGTCCAGAGGACCATCAGTATGATGTTGCCCCTTAGCATAAGAGTGTTTCTTGGATTTTCCCAAAACACAGTGATCACAAAAATCCAATTTGATTGTTCTTGAATCCCCAAATGCCTTCTGCTTGGAGAGTTCATTCAGTCCTCTTTCACCAATGTGCGCTAACCTCTTGTGCCACAAGATAACATCAGAACTGCCCATAACTGCATTTACTGATCCGACAGCTGAGTTTCCAATTAAAATGTACAAGCCATTCACCTTCTTGCCTTTCATCACAATGTTATTATCCTTGGTTATCAATATGAATCCATTCCTTATATTGAATTCATATCCCAAAACATTAAGTGATCCAAGAGAAATAAGATTTCTCTTCAGCTCAGGTACAAACCTGACATCTTGTAGTATCCTCTCAGTATCATCATGCAGCCTCAACTTTATTGAGCCAGAGCCTCTGACCTTGCACATCTGATCATTCCCCAAGAGAACTGATCCACCATCAAATTTCTTGAGATCCCTGAATAAATTTTCATTGGGACACATATGAAATGAGCACCCAGAATCTAACACCCAATCTTCACTCAGCTTGACATCAGTAACAGCCAAGACCTCAACACTATCATATCCTTCATGAGTAGCAATTGTGACATCAGCCTTCTGATCCTCTTCTTGCTTCCTGGATTTGTCAGGACAATTCTTCTTGAGATGTCCCACCTTCTGACATGAGAAACATTTTCTCTTTTCCACAAATTTTCCAGATTCAGGGCCTTTACCATTCCTCTTCTTCTTTCCTTGGAACTGTTTCTTCCCTTTCTTGAATTTGATGTTCAGCCCTTCACCTTGATTTGTGTTTTTCCTTTCAGATTGCATTTGAAGCGCCTTAGTTTTCAATGCATTCTGAATATCATCAGGTGACATCTTCTCTTGCCTTCCAAATAACAGAGCATCCTTGAAATTCTTCAAGAATTTTGGTAGAGAATTCAGTAACATCAGGACTTTATCTTCATCTTCAATCTTGACTTCAAGATTCTCCAAATCATCCACTGTTTTATTGAATTCTTCAAGCTGTTCAACAAGATCCCTATCTTCAGTCATCTTGAAGGAATGAAGCCTCTGCTTCATGAACAGCTTATTGGTAACCGACTTTGTTTGATACACTTGTTCCAGCTTGTTCCACACATCAATGGCAGTCTTCTCCTTATACACCTCCCTCAGAGGTTTATCCCCTAAGCTCAAGATGATTGTGCTATGAGCCTTATCCAGAATCTCCTGCCTCTTTGCAGGTTCTGTTGAGGATGATGAAAGCCACTGATCCGCTGGTTTCAGAGCATTTGATAATCCATGGTGTGTGAGGAGAGCTTTTATCTTCACCTTCCACAAACCAAAATCATTCGCTCCTGTGAATTTCTCAAACTCCATCTTCGTAGAAGCCATAGCAGTTGATTTCACCAAAAATCTTCCTTCCCACAGACGGCGCCAATTGTTGAGTTAACAATGATTGTTTGAAATCAATTGGAATAAAGAAATTGAAGAACACCAAGATTTACGTGGTTCGATCAGAAATAATCTAAGTCCACGGATGAGGGCACCTCTCTTGACTAATCAATGAAGAAGATACAGAGTACAAGTATTTGAATCACTCTAGAGTGTTCTGTGTTGATTGTGTTCTATCTCTCTTTCTCTATACATGTGTGCGTATATATATAGGAATGAGAAACCCTAATTAATGCTTTGTTGATCGTAACCAACTAACAAGAAACTGCTACAGTTGCAATCGAAAATGAACAACGATCAGAGCCCAACTGGTTTTCAGTTTTGATTCTGTTAAACTGATCGTCAGTTGCCCAACTTGGAAGTTTAAACCACTTCGTAACTGATTCTTGGTTTAATTCCTAACTTAGAGTCAGTATGCTCTTTTCTTGTCTGCTGATGTGATATGTCCTCAGTTGAGTCTGAGTACTCAGCTGATATCATCAGTAAACCTTTATCAGCTGATATCATCAGTAGACCTTCATCAGCTGATATCATCAGTAGACCTTCATCTTGACTAACCAGCCTGTCCATCATCCTGACCTGACCAACCATCCTGACCATCATCCTGACTGATCATCCTGACCAGTCATCTTGACTGTCGTCCTGACCAATCATCCTGACATATCAGCTGACTCCCTCAGCTGACCTCCTCAGCTGATTTCACTAGATGACTTAGCTGACTTTCCTGATGACCTCAGTAGACTTCCCAGATGATTCCGGCTGACCCTATCAGATGACCCTCAGTAGACCTATCAGCTGACCCCCTTCAGCTGATAGTATTAATGTTCAGTTAATCAGCAGTACTTGCTCATCTGATCTTTATTTCACTTTCTTTGCACCCATAACAAATTTGTGAATGAAAGTGACCTAACATATAATAAAATCGGCGCTTAGGATATAGAATGCTAAAGGGTATTTGTGTAAATGTAATTAAGATTATGTAACCATATGTATGAAAATTTTACTTGGTTGATATTATTTTTATTATATGTAATAGTTTGAGTTATAAGAGTATTTTGATCACTTGTATGCAATAAATCTTATTAAATATATTATACAAATAAAATTAAAAAAAATCGAAAATTATACCAATTAGTTCATTAAATTTATGTAATTGTAAAATAATTAGTAATGAAATTATAGTTAATAATAAAATAAAATATAGTCAAAATAATAATAAAGGTTAAATATATATATAACTACATTTCCTAAAGACTCAAAGCGAACATTTTATGTAATTTTGTGATCTATCTAGCCATATAGTGCTCAAATCGTTAGCACTAAGAGTGAACCCGTGTCTTTCGTCAGCATATATAGCACATCAGCAGGATTCCAGTTCAGTGTGCATACTTGAGATGCCACAATACTATTGCCTCTCCAAGGCTGAATTGCACGACCATTGCTCGGGCCTCCCAAACGAATGCTTCTCGAAGCTGAAGGCATTTGACCTACAAATGTACATCGTTTTTAAATATAGGATATAAACAAATATATATCGTTTTTAAATAAATA
>JAPKLY010000082.1:1305212-1331809 GCA_026898435.1 Prunella vulgaris | reverse complement strand
CTCTTGGAGGTTTCAGCAGAATAACCATCGTTTATGCGGAATGCATCGTTGTGCTTGTGTTTTCCCTTTAATAGGGGGTTCCTGGGAGAGTGATCAACTAAAGCATTTGGTGATACCAATTGCATTGTAGATGTTGTATCCTCAGTAATGATATTTCCTTTAAACCTTTGGCGGTTTACACCTTCTTTCTCCTCAACAGATCAACCTCTTGAGCTCTCATTTGTCGTTTTCCTTCCCTAGCAATCTGTTGACAAGCATCCTGCAAAATATATACATATATATATTTAAAAGTGATTATAAGAGCACATGCACCAGATATGCACGCATAGGAAAATAGAAGTCTTACTTTCTTTTAATTTATTAATTTTTCTGTAGTGGGCATAATTCAGACCAAAGAAAAAAGAAAAAAAATGGTCAAGGGTAGGGTGACATTGCAAGAGTTGGAGTACTATTAATTTACACTTTTAAAATATTTGGCTACATTAATAAGTTAAACAAATAAATAAATAAAAAAAGATGAAAAGTACATACTCCCTCCATCCCAGAACTATTTTCATAGTAGTTCTGAGCACGCGAATTAAGGAAAAATAAGTATGTGAGTGTAAAGTTAAATAATAAAATAAGAAAAAGTGTACTCTATTGATTTTTATGAGTGTAAAAAGTTTCATTTTTAGGTGTGTGAAAGAAGAGTTCAGACGTCCAAATGAGAAAAGTGTGAAAATAGTTTTGGGACGGAGGGAGTATATATATTAACCAATAAGTTCATATTGATGCAAGTGTAAAAGAACTAGTAATGAAATTATAATTATTAATAAAATAAAATTAAGTCATAATAATAATAATAATAAATAAAGGTTAAATCTATATATCATTTACATTACTTAAAGACTCAAACCCTACATTTTATGTAATACTGTGACCTATCTAGCTAGTGTTCAACCTGTGCAAGAAGAAAGCTGACACGTAGTCAAATTAATGTACATTATATTTCTAGCATTTCGTCCTTTCTTTCAAATATATTTATAACTAGGGGACCACTACTTATTTCTTTCTAAAGTTGTTGTGTTGATCTCTAAGTCTCAAATCGTGAGCCCGTGTCTTGCGTCAGCATAGCTGAAATCAGCAGGGTTCTGAATCTCAGTGTGCAGACTTGAGATGTCACAATATTGCCTCTCAGACTGCTGAATTGCACGACCATTGCTCACCCCCCAACGAATGTTTCTCGAACCTAAAGGCATTTGACCTATAAAGGTACATCGTTTTTAAATATATGTTGTAAAATATAAATGGGCAATGAATAGCATAAACATTATAATCTATATATATATCGTGTAAGAGACCTCTTAGAGGTTTGACCAGAATAACCATCGTTGTGCTTGTGTTTTTCCTTTTAATAGGGGGTGGAGGTTGCTGGGAGAGTCAAGGAAAGCATTTGGTGATACCAATTGCATTGCAGACGTCGTAGATGTTGTATCCTCAGTAATGGTAATTCCCTTTAATCTATGGTGATTTACACCTTCTTTGTCCTCAACAGATTAACTCCTTCATTAATATTACACATCTCTTGAGCTCTCATTTGTCGTTTTTCTTCCCTAGAAATATGTTGACAAGGGGTTTAATATATACCAAAATTGTCCCACAATTTTTCCATTTTTTAATTTGGTCCTATAACTATGTAATATTTTAATTTAGTCCAATAACTATTGAATGTTTCAGTTTAGTCCCATAATAATTCAAATCTAACCAAAATAGTCTCAAGTCGCCGGAAATGACTTAAAACAATGTCGTTTTACTCACTTTCTGGTTACGTGTTATATTTTCCGGCGGAATTGGCTCACACGGCACGTGAGTAAAACGATGTCGTTTATCTCATTTCTGGCGATTTTGGACTAATTTGGTTAGATTTGAATTTTTATGGGACTAAATTGAAACATTAAATAGTTATGGAACTAAATTGAACATTACATGGTTATGAGACCAAATCAAAAAAGTGAAAAAGTTATGGAACGATTTTGGTATTAATCCCTGTTGACAAGCATCTTGCAAAATTTATACATATATGTTTTAATATATATATATATATATATATATATATATATATGTGTATATATTAAAAAGTGATTATAAGAGCACATGCACTAGATATGCAAGTATAAAAAAACACGCGAAACTTTACTATTTCATTTATTTTCCTGTACTAGAGGGCTTAATTCAGACTGAAAACAAAAAAGGGTAGGGTAACATTACAAGAGTTGGAGTTAGTGTTATATTCATTTGTGTAATTCAAATATATTTATATAAAATTATTAATTTTATTATTATTGACAAATCATCCTTGTTCTTACTAAAATATCATACTAATACTACTTAATGAGGAGTGTGACTTTTCAAAGAAAAAAATGATACTTTTCAATAATTATAGGAATTATTTTTTTAAAATGCACATGAATTGCACGTGGTGCACCGGATGATCAATATATTTAATCTAAGAGTTGAACTACCTCAGCTAATAGTATGTTGGGAAATTGGTTTATATTATTTAATTATCATTAAATTAGGTTACGTAACACTCATCTTTAATAGTTTAAATAATTGATAGAAGTTTGATTTCTGGGAAATTAAATATCGTATAATCGATCTACTCACGGAGTAGATGATGTGGTATATTTGAAATCTCAAAACCGAATTTTGGTGAGTGAGAATTTAATATACGAATACGAAACGTTACAAACATTTTATTTGAATTAAAATGTTAAAGTTTGAAAAATTAACTTAAAGGTTAATTATCCCATATGGAAAAGGCTAAAAGTTTGGAATCAGGAGGTCTTTCAGAATATCTTTGTTGAAGTTGCGGATGCCACAGTGAAATTACATGATGTGCAACAGGACATTTACAGGTTTGGGGACTCGGAGGCCAGGTTTTTGGAGTAAATTGAGAGCCACGTCCGTTTGACTAGTCTCCTTCGTAGACAACAGGAGTTCTATACACAGCGGTTCCGACTTCAGTGGCTAACGGATGGGGATCAAAATTCAAGCTTTTTCCATATGTTGCAATGTACCAGGCTGGGGAATGATGACGTCAAGTAGTTAATGGTTAACGAACAGCTGTCGACGAACATTGTTGACATTGCATCCCATGTGGTTTCCTTCTATGAAAAACTGTTTGAGAAAGATGATACTTTGTGTAGCGACTACTCTATCCTAGACAAGTTGGACTTTAAGCCTATTTCAGACGCAAATAATGCCCTTTTGGTAGCTTGCCCCTCAAAGGAAGAGGTTCGTTCAGCTGTGTTTGATCTTGATGAAGGAAGTTCTCCGGGTCCGGATGGTTTTTCGGGCTTTTCTTTCGCAACTGCTGGGATATTATTGGCGTGGACTTAGTTTGGGCTGTTGAGTATTTCTTCACTCATGCTTCTCTCCCGGGGGGTAAATTCCAGTTTTGTGGTACTCTTGAAGAAGTTCGCAGGTGCTGTTCGTATACAAGATTACAGACCCATTGTGCTTAGTAATTTCTTTTTTAAAGTCTTCACGAAGATCATAGCTACACGGCTTGGATCGTTTATTGGATTTTGTTTGAGTACTTTCCAATTTGGGTTTGTGCCGGGAAAGCGCATTCACACGTGTATTGCCTTGGCTTCGGATACATTCAATGCGATGCATACGCGGGGGGCAGCCAACAATATGGCAGTAAAGATTGATATTCAAAAGGCCTTTGATACCGTTGACTGGGACTTTCTCTTGGCGGTTATGACTCGTATGGGATTTGGGTTGAAGTTCAGGACAATGATACAGGCTGTTCTCTCTTCTTCTCGTCTGTCTATCCTTGTTGGAGGGACTGCAAAGGGTTATTTTGGGTGCTCCAGGGGTGTTCGACAGGGTGACCCTCTCTCCCCTCTTCTATTTTGCATAGTTGAGGAGGCACTTGGGCGGTGGTTAGACTGGGGTCTTCACGTGGGCAGCTTGCTCCCCTTCAAAAAGGCTCCCCAATATCTGTTTTGTGTAGACGATATCATTATTTTTCTTTGTGCTACTGAAGATAATATGGCTAGTATACACACAATCCTTCGATCTTATGGGCGAGTCTCGGGCCAAGTTTACAACCCTGGGAAGTCACGTGTGTATTTTGGACCGAGGGTCAACACTGCACTCCGTAGGCGAATGTGGCGGATAACTGGAATTGAAGGTGGGGAGCTGCCGTTCACTTACCTCGGTGTCCCCATTTTTAAGGGAGCTCCTAAGTGTGTTCATTTGCAATCGGTGGCTGATTCAGTACTTGCAAAGTTTTCTTGTTGGAAAGGGGCGTCTCTTTCAATGGCGAGTAGGCGGTGTCTTGTGAATTCGGTTATTACAGCTTCACTTGTTCATACGATGATGGTGTACAAATGGCCGGCAACTTTGGTAAAAAACATTGATGATCACAATTTCGTGTGGACCGGATCCATTCAAAAAAGAAACTCTTCTTGTTCAGTGGCTTGGAGGAAGTGTTGCCTACCCTTACAAGAGGGAGGCCTGGGAATTCGTTCTTTGAGGCTTGCAAATGCTTCGTTTACTTTTAAACTGGCTTGGGACATCTTTCAAGCTCGTTCTCCTGACTTGCGATTGCTTCATGAACGGTACTTCAAGGATCGTTCACAGCGTAGGAAAGTTTTTAGTTCCTCTATTTGGCAAGGAGTTGGACGACATCTACCTAGCATTAAGGCAGGAGCGCGATGGTTAATCGGGAGAAACTCGATGGTGAAATTCTGGCAGGAGAATTGGTTGGGATATACCTTGGTGGATGCACTGAGTATCCCATCACATGTGGCGGAACTTTTAGTGGGGAGAGTGGGGGATTTTTTCTTTGACAACTGCTAGCATTTTGACACTGCTTTTGTTCTTGCGTATCCAGAAGTTGTGGGGGACATTTTAGAGGTGATAGTTTATGAAGGGGAAGACACTCTTGTGTAGGGTAAGACGGTTTCAGGGGAATTTACTTCACGCTTAGCGTATGATAGTTTACGGATGCCGCACCTAACTGCTCTTCCATTTAATTGGCTATGGCAAGCTTACATTCCACATTGTAGGTCCACTTTGATTTGGAGGGCGATATATAGGAAGATCCCTACAACGGATTGGCTGCATTACTATGGGGTTTCAGGCCCTTTAATGTGTTCATTATGCTGCGAAGACACGAAATCTCAATCACATATTTTTTTGGGCTGCCCCTTCACCCGTCAGGTTTGGGATTACTTTACTCAAATTTTCAATATTAACCTTCCCTTTAATGAGGGTCTTCCGTACTTGCTTGTTTATGTTTCTCTCTTGAGATTCTCTCCACAAGTGGGAAAGTTGTGGCAGCTTACTTTTATATCTGTTATTTGGGGTATTTGGCGCATGAGGAACCTTTGCATCCATGAAGAGGTGCGTGTCTCTCCCAGACGTTGTGTGGCTTTGGTCCTTGCTTTGGTTAGGGAATCCTCTTCTTTAGTGACGGGCTCCTCTTTTGGTTTGGTGGAGGAATTGGTTTTAACTAGGCAACTTGGTATTACTTTACATTCGAGAGCTGCTGTTACAGTTATTCGGGGAAGGTGGCGGCCACCACCTCCTGGGTGGATTAAAGCCAATGTTGATGCGGGTGTACGCTCGCCTCCTAATGAGGGTTTTGCAGGTGTTATTTTTCGTAACACACGGGGCTATTTCATGATGGCGGCAACAGATAGAGTGGGTTGGGGCTGGCCTCTTGAAGCGGAAATAAATGCAATCCTGTGGGCAATTGAGATAGCTTATGACCGGGGTTGGACCTCTCTTTGGGTGGAGTCGGACTCAATACTAGCGGTGAAGACTTTACTCCGAGAAATACAAATTATCCCATGGCGACTCCAGGCTCGTTGGGCTAAAGTGTCTCGACTCTTAAACTCTATGACAGTTCGATTTTCACATATTTTTCGTGAGGGAAAGACACCTGTAGATTTGTTAGCAAGGCGACGAACTACAGAATCTTGGGTGGGGCAGTGTCCGGATTTTTTGGGACATTGTATATACTCGGACATGCATGCGGAATTCTTTAGAGTTACGTGATAGTCAACTTCTGTTAAAATGTTTGCGTGATGGGCGAGTTGTTTGCATGGTACATGTTGAGTGCTGGACGAATTTGCCTCCTAAGAATTCTAAGGTTTCCAGGTTCTCAAGTCAAAATTTGGTTGATGTGGCTACTGGTCAACAATGTAGGCAGGCGTGATTTGCTTTGCCATAATTTAGCCTATACTTCTGCTAAAACATTAATGCTATTAAGGGAGATGGCTGTTACTTGTTGGACATTTAAGGGCCAAAATTTACTTTGTACATTTCTTTCATTTTCCATTCTGGTAAGTGCTGATTTTGGGCTGTTTTTATTACTCATTAAGGTGGGACTTAGTTGGTGGGATTTTAGAATTAAAGAATGGACAGTTACGTCCATTTGTTATTTTGTTTATCATTTGGTTTGTACAAACCTATGGGCCGACGGATTTAATTTGGTAACTCTTTTTTCCTACGACCGGTTTATCCACAAGGGTGGTTTACGACGAGGTTTTAACGAGGCCGATTTAAATCATCAGGTCCCCACTCCCGGGTTGTGGGGGACTTGTTTTTGTTTTCCTCTTTATCAATAAAATTATTTGCCATATGGAAAACTGAGGGAAGTTAATAAGTCCTAATTAATATGAAGAAGATAAATTTATTCCAAAACTAAAAGACTCTAAAGAATACTCCTACCGACCACACGAGCGTGCCGCCGAGCCGAGTCATGCCCAAGTTCAAATCCGAGCTCGTGGTCCTTAGTATTAGGGTTATACTAGAAATTATGTTTTTACTTTGTATAACTAAACTGAATCTTTGAGTTTAATTTATCTGAAATAAATCTTTTATCAATGTGCTTTAGATAATATGAATGTTATTTATTTATTGCAATCCATTCAAATATAATAGTACAAGTTACACTATACATAAATGTGGTGATCCCCGGATAACTCAAAGCAAGATCACATTATTAGTGTCTTGTAACAAGTATTAAATTCACAACCTAGATGGGATTTGAACACCCCATTGTAAATGGTTGATGTGTAGATCCCAGAATGGCTTATCTTGACCAAGGGATTACACTAGTGCATGATGATGCGTTGAAGAGGACCTACAGAGAGGTAATTCTTCCGTACTGATTTATGGGATGAAGAATTAGACATCAGTGGTCGTTTATTTCTAAACATCTGTCCCTTAAATAGGACTGTGTGTAATCAATGTGTGACGCTTTAATTTGTTGTGGGAAGAGAGTCAATGAGACTAATTCTTTACATCTTGGGCGACACCATTGAGAACATGACAGTTGCTAAGATTTAATACAGAGGAACGTGTGCTTTGAGAGTCTTGCATGATTAGTCCGCTTGGTGGGCTCTAAACGTTCGTCATACTAAATCTTGCAAGTGGAATTTGTTTCCGTTATGATGATAAAGAAGAGTTGTCCTTACTCCAAGGCTAAGATGTTACATTAATTAAAGTGTCCAGTTGCTTGATTAATTAACGGACAAGAGAATCTTAAACACGGGAAATAATGACCAGGAGCCATATGATTGTAATATGGGTTAAGATGGATAGTGCAACATTAATCCTATATGGTGGATTGAGATTAATGTTAATGGATTGAATGACATTGAGCTCAATGTTAGAATTCTAGGCCCATTGGGAGGTCCAATCTTAATTCTCCTAAAGGCCCCTCAAGTAGCCCAATTAAATGTCCAACAATGAACAAGGTGATTAAAATAAAAGAAATATTTTGATCCCAATTAATTTTATAATTTTCGAAAATTTTAAAATTTAAATTCATGAGATATTTATGAAAAATAGATATGTATTTTGAATACAAGAATATTTAATAAAATCAAGATCTCATTGAATTAAATATGTATTATTATTTTTCTCGAAAATATTATTAAAATACAAATATCAAGAATAGAATATTTGATATTCAAGATAATCAAGATTATGATATTTGATATTCAAGATAATAAAGATTTGGAATATTTGATATTCAAGATATTCAAGGTCTTGAGTTCTCATTATAAATATGAGATGAAACAAGACATCAAGAACACAATTTTCTTGAAGCCTAATTTTTGAAATTTTGGGTTCCTTGGGCAACATAAATATTATTTTTCCTTGTGTTGTAATTATTCGTGTGGCCTTCCACTGGGTGTACGAATAAGGACAAGTGAATACTTGAAAAGACTTTTAAGTTGATCAAGTTGATTGCGTGGAGTCAGAACATAGGGCGCTCAAGTTGATAAAGGGTCTCAAGAAGGACCTTTTGTGGTGCTCCAATTGATCATATTCCTTCCTAAAGCATCTCAAGAAAGACCTTTTGGGTCTCAATCAAATTTGTCAAAGGCTAGATGTATAATTCACTTAAACCCCTTAGTTCCACATGTGTAGGGATTTATGTGTTTTTATACTATCATAATGTTTTGCATGCAAACCCTCTATTGTTGGGTGCTCAACTATTTAATTTAATTATATTTAAATCATGATATTAGTTGTAAGCTTAAATTTGTGTTTAGTGTATAACTCAAATAGATTCGGGCATCCGCAAAATTCCCCTACACTTAGTCCTTGGGCTTAATCTATATTTCTTTTTGGCCACCAAAATATTCATGGTCCGCGTGAGAATATAAAAAGCTTATCGTCTGATAACCTATCAGCGTGATTACATAAGTGGACTTTGAAACTGGATTGGTGAAATTTAACCACATGTTTTGGAGTCAACAAATATGGACGAGGACTTGTCCAGATATGTGAATATTTCAAAGTCAACGCAAAAGTAACTCTTGAAGTTACAAATCCTGAATTTCCTCTACTATAATGGTTGTTGATGGCTATTTATTTCGAGTAACCCAGCACTAGGTGGCTTGGAGCCTATACATATTGGGAATGCATGCATGATTTTGTTTTACAAAAAATATGTTTGGTGTCCAGCATGCTGACATTCATCATAGACCCACATTATCAATCTTTTAGTTCGTTAACTTTTTCTACTCTATTTGTTCGCTCGTGCTTTTGTACATTGGTGCAATTCGTACAAAAGACTGAAATTATTTTACCTCTTGAAACATCACGTCAAACCTTTAATATATTATTTTTATTATATTAATTGTATAAAATAAATTAAATAAAATTATGAAAAAAGTGAGATATATATATAAATTAACCAATCAGTTAATATAATTTATTAATTTGGAAAATTAATTTTAAACTAGTATTTATTAGTTACACTATAATTAATAATCAAATTGAATTATAAGCGGAAAATATAATGTTTTGAATTTGTAATTTACATTTTAACCAAATAAATTTTTCACAAAATGTAACAAGTCAATAAAATGTTAAAAACTATCATTGCGGCATTGTCCAACTTCTAAATAAAACACAAAAATAGCAATACGTACATAGTACAAAAAAATGATTAAGTAGTTCAATTAAGTTTTCATATTTAAGTAATGTTGGTCCCTTAAAGTGGTCAAGGTCTAGAGAGGGGTGAATAGACCTTGAGTCCAAAAACATATTTTTGAAACTTTTTCAAAGAGAGAGGTTCTAGAACCTTACAGTAGCCTCTTTTAAGTTCAAAATAATAAGTCTACAAGAGTTTTAGAAACTGGACCACAAAGGTTACAGCTGTGGACTTAAGAAGTCTGCAGCTGCAGAGTTCAAAAAACTTGCAAATAAAAGGATCACTTGTAGACAAAGTATTAGAGGGATTCTCACAATTAAATTGTATTGAGAATACTCTAATGTGCAGCGGAAATAAGTGAGTGTTAATGAAAAACAATATAAATAAACTTAACAGCTGAGTGACTTAGATAAGTCTACAGCTGTAGAGTCAGTTTTTCTTTGTGTAAACCACAAAGTTTTATGCACTCAGATTTACAAAGACTGATGAATGTAACAAATAAATTAAATATGCAGAACAAAAATTTAAATGACAGAAAAGTAAATAGGCTAAGTTTATAGTGGTTCAGTGTCTATAAAAAGACCACTTACATCCACTGTTACACCACTCAGGTGCCAAATTCACTAAGATGAGATCACTCAAATCAATACAAGTAGTTCCCCCTTAGAACTAGGTTCACTAAGATTCCTATTCTAACAAGAGATTAAACTACCCTATTCACTCAGAATATAACTCACAAAGAGTTTACAAAGCTTACAAAGAGATATCTACACTAAGTAGAAATATAAAATAGGTGATGGAACAACAACAAAATAATGTGATTCTTTCTAAGAAAATCCTAACCAACTATCCTATTAATCACAAAGAATAAAAACAATAAAGCTCTCTCAGAAAATTTTGTTGGCAGTAGACTTGCTTAGGCAGAATGCTTGTATGCTCAGGGTTGTTGTTATTGCTTCCTCTGAGGACTTCTTCTATTTATAGATTGAGTGGTGTGACTTATCCGTTGGAAATTCAAATTTGAAATCCGGATAAGGCTCCTCTCTCTCCATTTGGCATGTGTGAAATGGTCCTCATCCTTCACACAGGATGGTACTGATTGTACTATTGTCTTTTTCTTTAGAATTCTGGCTGTCTTGCAACTAATCTCCATTATCCTCCAGAATTGAATAAATAACCTCCACTTAAGTACATTTTAGTGAGTGCATGAAAGCTACACTAATTGTGCTTAAGGGTCTTTATTATCTTCAAATAATCTCTAACTTGTACTTCCTCTTCAAACGGTTCTTTGCAGTTGTAGAGTCTTCAACCTTGCAGCTGTAGAGTCCTGTCAATAAGAAAAGTCGGCTGTAGAGAAACCTTACAAATGTAGGGTCATGTCTGGTTGTAGAGTGATCAAGTATACAACTGCAGACTTCACTTACAACTATATGTTTCAAACACCAATTTCCTTAGCACAAGTGTTAGATTAAATTACACAATTAAACACATTGTTTTGCACACATCAAAATCTAAATCAAGGTACTTAACAAGTAATTTAGTAATTTAGTTTCTATTTTTTAGATATAATTTTAACTTTTAACTTGAAATAAAAATTTAGATAAAAAAGAGTAATGTGTTGACCGATATTTTCGAGCATTTGACCTAGACATCAGCAGTCGGGTGTTGCCAAACACATAGACGTCTCAATGTTCGTCATTTACATCACTGGTTATATTAAAGATATTATTACAACTAAGGCCACATTTAGAGAAGAAAATACATCCAGGGTCATGCACTGTTCACTAATCTCGACCAACGCCACTTTGCTTCTATTATATCCCAAAATTATTAGAAAATTTCTGGATTGCCACTACATTTCCTTCCATTTTCTTCTCCTAGGTGGTACAACGTCCCATCAGCCTCATCCCTATTGACATTAATTCAAAGCATAGTTGTCCTGTGTAATCATTATTCCAGGCTGGATTTTGTGGTTGTGTGTATCTCTCTCATCTGAATATTCAAATTTCAAATTTCATTGCGCTGGAGGTTGCAAGTGACCAGAAGTAGAGCTTTTCGTCGATTCACCAGAATTTCCCACCTGAGTTTCGAAACAGAGAGTGTGCGATGACTTCAGGCATTGAGACGGTGATTTTCGGAACACGGATGATGGCACCGCCTTCTCACACATCGACGAAGCATGCTCTCACCGAAAATAACCTCCTTCTCTGCAAATGCCCATCCTCTCCATCAATTTCCGCCTTCAACAACGCGCTGGAATTAGTTTCTGGAAGTACCACTGCTTTAAACGCACCTCTCCTGGGATCGTCGCACCACCACCCTTCAACGGAGCCATCCCTACTCCGCTGAAAACCAGGGAAACACAGCCGCGTTGCAACCTTCTGCTACACCAAGCGCCACCGCGCCTGAATATGCTCGCCGCCGATCGTTGTCGCGGCAACCACTGCCATTTGAACCAGAAACCGCTGTCCCTGCTCGAAGCAGTCGTCATCGTCTCCTCAAACACCGATCCAGATGGAAATAAGATGTGACTTGGGCTAGAGTAAATATCTGTTGGGCTAGAGTAAATATCTGTTGGGCTGGGATTTTTTTCGAGTGGGCCAGAAACAACAGAAGAAGGCGGCTGGATATTAAGATCATTTGGGCTTTGAAGTGTAGTTAAAACACCCACTGTAGTTTATTTTGTAATGAAGAACATAGTTTTTTTTGGAATAATTGTGAATTTTGTGTAATTGTATAGTGCAGAATTTAGGTTATTGGTTTATGCTAAAGTTTATCAATGGGAAATTCTAGTTCTTGTTTAAAGTAGTATCGATTAATTTCAACGAGATATTGTTCACATTTTCATTTTTCGTGTCAATCACCATGAACATGTGGTGATTCTAATTTTCTTGGCCCAAGAGTACAATAAATAACGTGATAGTACACTTGTAATTCACCGGAAAAGAGACTGGCCGGAAATTTGTACAATAAATAACTCTATAGTACACAACCATCATTCAAGGTACACATATTTGCACTATAGTACACTATTATACTGAACGGTACACAGTAATTATGAGATGTGACGTGAACAGTGTATGATCTGGCGTGAACAGTGTACGATCTGACATGAACAGTGTATAATCTGACATGAACAGTGTACGATTTGACATCAGTAGTACACAACCATCATTCGAGGTACACATATATGCACTATAATACACTATTATATTGAACAGTACACAATTGTACTAGCTATGTAGGTGTAAAAGGCTATTTTTAGCCCTAGTTGTAATGTTGCTTTCATAGGTGTCCTTACTTGTAGTTTTGCTTCTTAAAATGACCCTAGATGTAAGTTACCCTATATTAAATATATTAAACAATTGAAAGTAGAAAAAGGATGAAAAGTACACCAATTAGTTCATTAAATTAATGTAAGTGTAGAAGATTTAGAATTGATATAATAAAATAAAACTAAGTTAAAATAATAATAAAGGTTAAATCCATATATAATTAAGTATGCATCACTAAAAAGTACCACCACAAAAAACTTTTTTATTTAATACACCAAAATATGCATACGATATATATATATATATATATAAATGAATACAAGTACATACAAATACATAATTAAATTGAAGCAATGCACATGAGTATATACAAATGCACACATTTGTATTTATTAATAAACTTTTAAAAGTGTGCACTTATTGAAAAAAAATAGATACCAAAATATATTAAACAGAAATTGCTCCTATCTAATTTACATTTCTTAGAGACTCAAAACCAACATTTTATGTAATTCTAGCTAGTGCTCAACATGTGCAAGAAGAGAGCTAACACTTAGTCAAATTAATGTACATTTCCCACATTTCGTCCTTAAGGGGTATCAAATATAATAAAGGGAGCACTACTTTGTTTCAAAAGTTGTGCTGATCTCTAGGTCTCAAATCGTCAGCACTAAGAGTGAACCCGTGTCTTTCATCAGCATAGCTGAAATCAGCAGGGTTCCGATTCAATGTGCAGACTTGAGATGCCACAATATTATTGCCTCTCCAAGGCTGACTTGCACAACTATTGCTCGGGCCCCCCAAACGAATGTTTCTCGAACCTGAAGATATTTGACCTACAAATGTACATCATTTTTAAATATATTGTGTAAAAAATAAACGGACCACCAATAGCATAACCATTATATATATATATATACCTCGTGCAAGAGACCTCCTGGATGTTTCAGCAGAATAACCATCGTTGAGCTTGTGTTTTCCCTTAGGCACCTCTTGAGCTCTCATTTGTTGTTTTCCTTCCCTAGCAATACGTTGACAAGCATCCTGCAATATATATTATACAGTTAAAAGTGATTGTAAGAGCACATGCACTAGATATGCACGTTACTTTCTTTTAATTTATTAATTTTTTAGATAAAAAAAAAAGTCGAGGGTAGGATGACATTACAAGAGTTGACTTACTATTAATTTTCCTGACGTGGGCACAATTCATACAAAAGACTTTCTCTAAGAGTTGAACCACACTACACAAGCTAATAGTCAACATATGTAAGAAAAGCAAAAAAATATATCATTCTAACTTACATGATTATATCTATTCCGATTTTTTTGGGTCAATCGAAGTACTAGAATTTGCAAAATTATTTAAATTCTTCACACCACAAAAAAAAAATTTAATTTCTTCACACCACCAATTTTGCTATATATAAAAGAAAAAATTTCTAGGCGGTCAATAAATGAGCAAGCAATATAATACCAATAACCATTTTCGAGACTTGAGTTAATTGTTAGTTAGGCACTCACTAATTATAAATTAAAAAATTAATGAGCAGGGTTATATTTAGTGACCACCGAAGTGGTTGCTAAATCGGTTTTTGTATTCTAAGATCGCCTACACAGTCACTACAAAAAAAATACACTTTAGCAACCATCTTAATGATCGCTTTTTGATTGCTAATTAGGTTCTGAGATCGATTAGTGACCGTCTGTAGGCAGTCGCTAATATTAGCGACCACTTTTTGGTGGCGGTCTTAGATTAGCAATTTTCTAGGCGGTCTCAAAGATTCGCGACCACCTTTTTTAAGTTGCTGATTTATCTAGGTCTTGACCTGAACGAGTGGCGTTTTGCGACTGTCGTAGGTGGTCGCCAAATAAGAAAAATAAAAAAATAGTGCCAGTAGGGTTCAAACTTGCGCCCATACGAGCTCTAGACAAAGCTCGAACCAGTTGACCAAGGACCTAATAGCTTATGTATAGTGGCTCATATTGTATACATGACTCAATAGGCGTGTATGAAATATGTGTATAATTCTTATCACAAATACGTGAATTTACTATAGTGTAAGTATTTTGTTCCACAATAATTGGATCCATACCCTAGAACCTCTACAATCATATTTCGCCATTTATGATTAAATTTCAAAGTTAAACTAAATAATTAACTCAATTTTAATCAACAACTTATGAAGGTACCATACCGAAAATCGTTGCAGGGCTGAACTTTTATTTTCATAATGAGATGAGAACTCTTTCCCTTGAATCATAGCCGGTCTTTCAATATACGGCTCATTCAGATCCGGAATATTGCTTGTATGCCAGCACGATATTTGATCATCGCCATCTTCAGCCATATCCACTGCATCAAAAGCATCTGCCAATTATATTAATATCTGCAAAACTCGCAAGAATTTGATGATAAATAGTGTCAAATAACTGCATCAGTATTATGTTGATTAACTTCAACTACATGGATTTACATCATTACATTCATTGTCATTCAAGCCTCCAGCTGACATAAAAAAAAAAAGAGAGAGAGAAACATGTAATAATATTATGTAAAGCAATAATTTTAAATTAGTATATTTTCTTTTTATCAAGATTTTAAATTGATATAAAAATTTTGCATATTAAAGTAAAAAAATTGAATAATATATATATAGTGTATTTTTTACATAATTATGTACCAATTTGAAATAATGATAAAAAAAATATATCAATTGTGGTAGGTAAACAGTACCTTCTGAAGCAAAGGGCCAACAGACATTTGCATCTTTCTTTCTCATACTATCAACAATGCCACTGCATGCATCAACAGTATATATGAGTAGTTTCATAACTTATTTTCTACGAGATTAATTACAAGTATATATTTCCGGTCCCTTTCAAAAAAAAAAATTACAACTATATATTTCCTATTAGTTGTTAAGTTTTAATCTAATAAAAAAAACTGCAATTTCACAACTATATATATCATAAGCAAACATAAATCAATAACATTTTCAACAAATTATTTTATATAGTAAAAGTATGTGTATTTTAGTTTTCCATATCATATATATCATGAGAAGATTTCAATGTCGGAAGTATTGAAAATTAAAATTCCAAAGCACATGTAATATGCCTAAAGTGAAGTAAGTGTAACACAAGATGTTAAAATCACACATCACAATAGTTCAATTGATCAATGAATACTAAATATATATATATATTGCAAAGA
Source organism: Prunella vulgaris (assembly GCA_026898435.1). Lineage (NCBI taxonomy): Eukaryota > Viridiplantae > Streptophyta > Magnoliopsida > Lamiales > Lamiaceae > Prunella > Prunella vulgaris. The sequence goes on along the minus strand of JAPKLY010000082.1, from coordinate 1,315,863 downwards.
TTTAAAACGCATCAATATTATTAGAATATCATACATTGAACAAAAAATATTTAATAAATAATTCAATTGTACCAATCAAGAAAGAAATCAGAAAATTAATTAATGATATATATATATATATATATATATATATGAAAACATATACTTTAGATGTAGCTAGAAAAAAACACTTACCGAATAGAAAAATGATGGTGCACTGGGTCAATTACCTCCTTAGCACAATCAGCTCTCCAGCTACTCTCTCCCACAACAGTAATACTTTTATCCATTTCAAAATTTAAATAATCTAAAATCATCAAACAAAAACAATTTAGATCTCGAATTAATGAATAATTCTTTTCTTGTCACTGGAGATCAGAAAGCAAGATATTAGATCTAGTTCCTACAATAAAAATCATCACGAACACATGCGATATAGAAATAGACCGAAAACTATGAACAACAACGAATATAAAAAAATATATACCAGAAAAGTACGGGCGAACTATAAAGCCGAAGATGAAAATTGATTGTGCGGCGGCAACAGTAGCGGCTGCGCACAAAATATAAAAACCCTAACTCGAAATGCCAACAGCAAAATTACCTCAAACAATTTTTATAAACTTTTTGGGTGTTACACCTTATAAGTAAAGTCACTATACAATTTTTTTTTTTTAACCAAAGTCACTTTACTAATTAGATAGTAACATTTGTCATCAAATGAGCAATAAAGCAGGTAAAACAATTCCAGGGTTTACCAAAAAAATGTTAATGAGAAAAGTGTCAATAAAGAGGAATCAACAATTTAGAAATTAATAATATAAACATTCAATACAATAAATCATAATTGAGGATAGAACAAGAAATTAATGTACTATATTAATTATCACATCATTTCCTTATTTAATTAAATGTATAATTTATTATATGCAGATAACAAGAAACAACAAATGTATATATATGAAGCCTTTCCCAGTAGGCTGGCCTCCATCTTTTATATATGATGCTTTAATTTGACCTGAGCACATGTCTCTCATTTCAATACTTCTATCATTTTTTTTTTGTTGATATTCGTTCTACAAAGGGTATAAACCACCTCTTTTTTTTCTTTCTATACAAAAACCACTACCCCTATTCTCCTAATTTTACATCCCACACATACAACAGTTCTGCTTCATATATAATATATATACATATTTATGTGTTTTCTTAGAGGATTTTAAATATGACAGCAATAAACAAACAAGCTTATGATACCTTATAAAGCCTTTCTCAGAGCAGGTTTCTTCATTATGAAATCTTGCAACTTACATTATAGAAAAATTATTTAAAGATGGAACAAGTTTAGATACAAATAACAGATATTAATTTGTGTCCATTGTTGATCAGCGACGGTAAAAGTCCGGCCCAATTTTAAAATAAGCCTTTATAGGAAAATATGCACCTATGAGGTGTTGAACCGCCAACCTCCCGTAGTGCACAAGGACTTGGATCCTCTCCATTTTTTTTGTGTAAATTTCTAATTTTAATTTTATTAATTATTTTAATTTTGTGTCTATCTCCCTACGAAATTCACAGGAAATTTACATTAAAAAAATGGAGAGGATTTATGGTCGCATAAGGAGTAGAGCTGGCAATTCCGGCCCGGCCTACCCGACGTATGGGCGGCTCTGGGCTGGAAAAATAGTGGCCCGAAAAAAATCGGGCCGTTTTGGCCCGGCCCGGTGGGCCGCAGGCTGGCCCGTTTGGCCCGGTAAAATAAAATTTATTTTAAAATAATATAATTAAATTTATTTTAAAATAATTAAAACTTTTATGTTATTTTTTTTTATCGTTGGACAATGAACTTATGAACTGCTTTTATTATATTAGGACACTATGACTATGATTAATAATCTTTATTTTTTTTAAATTTATGTTTGAATTTGTGGTTTTAGTTCTATTTTATATTTGTGTTGTTGGTTTGTGGATTGTAAAAATATAAGTTAATAGTAGTGCAACAGTTAGCATAATTTTTAAAATTATTATTTTAAAAAAATGGGTCGGGCTGGCCCGTTAGTCCATGGGCTAGATTGGGTTGGGCTGGGCTCAATTTTTATAGGCCCGATTGAAAAATGGACCGGCCCGACCCGTGAACATCAGTTGGCCCGGTGGACTGGACTGGGCCAGCCCGGCCCGACCCGTTTGCCAGCTCTAATAAGGAGGCATGTTGCGTTGGAGCATTTGGTTCTTTTTATGCATTTATATATATGTATATATAAATTCGAATTGTTTCATTTCTTTAATGTTATCTAATTATTATTTTTTTTCCAATTTGCTTATATAAGCATTTTACCAACTTTTTTTTACATATTGTAAATTATATCTTTAAACTAATAAAAATTTCTAAGTTGTAGTAAATTATATCTTTAAACTAATAAAAACCGAGTCCGAATCCGTGGGCAATAAAAACCTATAACTTGGTTGAAGTCTAAGTCTATTTTTCTTCTTCTGGACAACACAGCACAGTAAAAGCATCTTTTTTGAGTCCACGATGGTTCAAACAACCTACGAGTATGGGTGAGATCTTACATGTTATGTCTAATCCTTTGAACTAGATGAGTTGATTGTTATATTTTTAGTTATTATATATATATATATTATTTTATATGTTTATGTTATTTTTCATTACATATATTTTTGTTGTGTATACTACTCCCTCCGTCCCGGAGCAATTTGCAAGGGGGGAGAGGCACACAAATTAAGAAAAAAGTGGAATAAAGTAAGAAAGTAGTGTTTTGAGGGTTAATTTGGTAAAATTTTATGTAAAAAGTAAAGAAGTTAGTTGGATTGAGTGTAATATGGGCCCAAAAAGTGAAAAAGTAGTGGCATTTTGTGTAAATATGTAGATATTGTGAGGGTGAAGTTTATAAAAGGATTTCCATTTTTGGTCTTGCAAGTTCCTGTGGGACGTCTCGAAAAGAAAAACTTGCAAGTTCCTCTGAGACGTATGGAGTATATAATTATTATAATTAAATATAAAATACTCCCTCTGTCCCGCAGGAATTTGCACACTTTCCTTGTTTGGACGTCCCACACAAATTTGTACACTACTAAAAAAGGAAGCATTGATTTACGTGCACACTCACAAATATTTACACATATTTACCCATACACCACTACTTTATATATAAAACTATTTTTTCTTAAAAAATGTGCCGTCCCGTAGGGTACAAATTTCCACGGGACGGAGGGAGTATTATTTTTATATTATTTTAATTAAAATATTTAAAAAAATAAAATAATCACATTTGTATACGAGAACGTATATACATGTTTCTTGATCTTTTTAATTAAAATATTTTTAATAAAATTATAATTAATCATCTTTATAAACAAAATTCACTACTTATTACAACGAATGATGTATACACGTTTGATGATCATTTTAATTAAAATATTTTCAATAAAATTATAAAATAATCATCTTTTTAATTTTTAAAAAATTAATTTTTTAGCTTAGAACTGTAATTATAAGATAATTGTAATTTAAGGATAATATGTTTTCGGGCTTGAAATAGTAAGACAATAGTTTTGAAAAGTTATAAATTTAGGACAATTGGCCCGAATTAGGTTTGATGGCTATAGATTTCGGCGACGATGGCCATAATTTTTTCGGCGTCTGTGTGGCAGCGATGGTGTGCATTCATGGTGAAGATTGAGTGTGATTGTGGGAAAGATGAGGGTAAAATAGTCCTACCAAACACATAATTAATATTCATACAATTTTAGTTACATCCTACCAAACACCACATCAAATATTTTTTCTCATTTTATCTTGGGGGTCAACCAATTTTCTTTTCTTTCCTTTTCTCATCCCTTTTTTTCCATCTTATCTACCAAATTGTCTCTTAGGTGAGTTCTACTCTTTATTTAATTTTGTTGATTGAATTTTAATTTTAGCTATTGAATTTTAATTTTAGCTATTGGTTAAATTTTGAGCGTTTGGAATTATACGGGATATTGATTAATGGGCTGATTTTGTTTTGGAGATTGAATGATTAGATTAATAGGTTTTGATTGATCAATTGCATGATTGAGTTCTTTTAATTCATATGGATAAATCGTTTGTTGCAATAAGAATTGAATGGACATATTTATTTTGTATGGGTGTGAGTCTATATGTGATTTAAGTGAATTTTGGGTTATCACAACGAGAGTTGGGTAATTCCATTAGAACTTCCATAAATCTACATTGATTGCTGAAGAAGATATTTATAAACTCAAATCAATTACGAAAAATGAAAAGTGTAGAATCAAAGTCTTGTTTATAATTTTGTGTTTTATGATTTTTATGATTGCATTTAGTGCAAAATGAATTGTATTCTCTTGGTAATCTAGTTAATTTGGTTTGCTGGTTTAATAGTAACAAATTTTTAGTTTTTTTTGATTCAATAGTTTGGAGTTAATAGCAATCTAGTTATGATGTTTGTACTTTAGATTTGAAATTAATGTAATGATTTTTTGAAATGTTAAGTTTTATTGATATTAAATGGTTAAATTTTCTTTTTTGAATTATAAGTATAAAAATATATATTGACATAACCTCTTCTACTTGTTACGGAGATTCACCATCTTTACACTGGCGATTTTACCTAGTGCAATATGAGGTTTTGAATTTTAGACTAGGTTTTTCATTTTAGTGGAGAAGAACACATACGTGTTTGTCTTCTAAATTATTTTCTTTTTATTATTTTATATATTTCAGCAATTTTATTTAGGGGAGAGAGAAGAGAGTTGTGGATGTGGCAATTAAATCTAATGTGGCTTCACACTAGTTTACATGTGGAAAATTAAGTCTGAAATTGTCCATCACGTGTCAATATCGTGCAAATTCAACCTAATTGGAGCTAATACGGGTCAATTTGTCATTTTATTTAAAGCGAAAACTTTAAGAGTCTTAGATAATAGTAGTGGACTTACAGATCAGACCGAGGCTCGTCGTACCCAAATGGAGATACTTTCTCCTACACAATCCAGAGGGCAATGAGATTTCATGAATAAGCGAGCAATAGAATGAGTTTCTCTATTTTCTTTTCGAGAAATTTGATCAATCGACCACACTAGGCTTACTCTCAAAAGATGTGTGATGTTGTCGGCGGTCATTGGGTTGGAACGAGTGTCGCAAGCACCTAGAACGTCTAGGTGGTGCCAATTTTTTTTTAATTTCTATTATTGATATTAAATTTTTTCTAAACCTATATTAATAAAAATACACATTATATACAATAAATTATAAATTTAAACATAGTTATAAATAACAACATACAATTTTCACAAAATATAGCAAGTCAATAAAATGTTAAACACAATCATAATAAGTCATTGTCCTAAATGAAACACAAAAATAGCAAAATACATAGTACAAGTAAATTATGAAGTAGTTCAATTAAGTTTTCATTTTTTAGTTATTTAGTTTCTATTTTTTAGTTTTATGTTTAACTTTTAACTTGAAATATATATAAAAAATTTAAAAAGAAAGAGTAATGGTCGTTTAGTATTGAGATAACAAAGAATTCATGAAAGAAAACAATCTTTGATTGAGAAGAAGAATCGATATCTGTTTACAGGGATAAAGAATGAAATTAAAAACCCTAAAATATCTAAAAGAACTATATATATTTTATATCATACATTGGTAGTGTTAGTTCCAACATTATAAGATACTAGTTATAATAATAAACAAATACTATAAACTAATCTTTATATCCCCCCTCAAAATGGGAGTGGATATTTAGAAGTCTCATTTTCATCTTGAAGTTGTTGAACAAGCTAGGTGGTAAGGGCTTTGTTAGGATGTCTGCTAGGTTATCTTCAGTAGGTATTGGAACAAGTTTAATGATTCATTGCTCTATCTTTTCCCTTGTGAGATGGATGTCAATTTGAATGTGTTTGGTCTTCTCATGGTGGCATGGGTTGTTAGCAATTTTTGAAGGTAAATCACAAACACAACCAATCAATGCACCACATGAACATTGTAAAACAGGTCTAAACCCCAAGTAGTCATCCCAAAGAGACTTAAAACGATTGTAATAAGAGACTAATGTAGAATTGCCCTTAGAAATTGAACTTAGAGACTTTTCTAACTCATAGACCCGGGTATCATCAGATTTAGAGTACCTCATGTGAAGTTCTTCCCTTACCTCCTTGGCCGAAGTGAAATAATCCAAGGTTTTCTTGATCTCTGGTTTGATAGAGTTGAGGATCCACATCAACACCAGGTCATTGGCTTTCACCCAGGCAGCAAACACCACACGATCATCAGCCTCAACCGGAACTGACAGTGAGCCATCAATTAACGGCGCTTTGTTCTTCACACTCAAGACGTGTGTCACTGCATGACTCCATGAAATAAAATTTGAACCGTCTAATGGCTCCATGACTATGGAAATAGCAGGACTGTCATTCGGATGCAAAGCCAAAGGTGAAAGGGGGTTCTCAATTGGATTAAGAGAAGAAATGTTAAACATTTTCTCAATCGGATACGAATCGTGATAGACACGAACAGAAAATCGGTGATAGACACAGAATAGGAACGAGGATAGAACTCTAACCGTCTGTAAATTCGGATTAGGATGGAAATCCAAGAAAACTCCAAACCCTAGAAAGAAATCCTTGTAAATCGCGAACAATTTCAATGAATCGCGAAAATCAGGATGTAAAACAGCAAAAATCATGAAGATTTTCCAGAGGATGTAAATCAGGATGTAGTGATGCACGAAGACTAAATCAGCTGAAATCAGGATCTACAGGTTACCAGATGAACATGAGTTCATCATCTGATACCATATTGAGATAACAAAGAATTCATGAAAGGAAACAATCTTTGATTGAGAAGAAGAATCGATATATGTTTACAGGGATAAAGAATGAAATTAAAAACCCTAAAATATCTAAAAGAACTATATATATATTTTATATCATACATTGGTAGTGTTAGTTCCAACACTATAAGATACTAGTTATAATAATAAACAAATACTATAAACTAATCTTTATACTTAGGCAGCATCAAGGCCGGTGGTCTCGGCAGCGCTAGATGTACTGATTGATTTTTTTCGACGTGCCGAGTGCCCCAAAATGCTTAGGCGGCCTCGATAACCTCCATTTACATCACTTGTTATATTAAATATATTGAACAAATAAAATTTAAAAAAAAAGGACGAAAATTACACCAATTAGTTCATTAAATTATGTAAGTGTAAAAGTATTAGTAATGAAATTATAATTAATAATAAAATAATGTCAAAATAATAATAAAGGTTAAATCTATATAGCCCATGTTCCGTGTTTAACCACCCCATTAGCCAAATATTATCAGCCACGAAGCGCCTCTCTACCAGAATTACTTGAACATAAGAGTTTGCCTGAAAAGCTCCAACATTAAAGCCACCATTGAAGCTTTCATCAGCGCAAATTGAGAAGGAACCGCCAAAAGCTCCTTCTTACCGGAGAAGACAAAGTCGAAGCATTCACCACTACCTAAAATTATTACGCTGACCACCTGAAAATTCTTCCGCTTCGTCGCCTATCTTGATAATGATGATAGAATTGACTAGAGAGAGAGAAAGGAAGAGAGACATGAGAGTGGAAATGTGAATAATGAATTCAAATTAAAGATGGGGGAGTGGGTAATAATTCAATTCCATGCTCTGAAAAATGTTGAAAACCAGTAACCAGAGATGTAGGAGCCATTTTGGGTAATAATTTATGAATGAAAGTGACCTAACATATAATAAAATCGGCGCTTGGGATATAGAATGCTAAAGGGTATTTGTGTAAATGTAATTAAGATTATGTAACCATATGTATGAAAATTTTACTTGGTTGATATTATTTTTATTATATGTAATAGTTTGAGTTATGAGAGTATTTTGATCACTTGTATGCAATAAATCCTATTAAATATATTATACAAATAAAATTAAAAAAAGAACGAAAATTACACCAATTAGTTCATTAAATTTATGTAATTGTAAAAGAATTAGTAATGAAATTATAGTTAATAATAAAATAAAATATAGTCAAAATAATAATAAAGGTTAAATATATATATAACTACATTTCCTAAAGACTCAAAGCGAACATTTTATGTAATTTTGTGATCTATCTAGCCATATAGTGCTCAACCCGTGCAAGAAGAAAGCTAATACTTTATTAAATTAATGTACATTTCTCGCATTTCGTCCTTTCTTTCAATATTGTTGTGCTGATCTCTAGGTCTGAAATCGTTAGCACTAAGAGTGAACCCGTGTCTTTCGTCAGCATAGCACATCAGCAGGATTCCAGTTCAGTGTGCATACTTGAGATGCCACAATACTATTGCCTCTCCAAGGCGGAATTGCACGACTATTGCTCGGGCCCCCCAAACGAATGCTTCTCGAAGTTGAAGGCATTTGACCTACAAATGTACATCGTTTTTAAATATAGGATGTAAACAAATGTATATCGTTTTTAAATAAATAGCATAAGCATTATATATATATACCTTGTGCAAGAGACCTCTTGGAGGTTTCAGCAGAATAACCATCGTTTATGCGGAATGCATCTGTAAGCAAATTAATTTTGCTATTCAATTAAATAATGACACGTGTATAAATTAAATAAATATCAACACATGTTACTATTTAAATTTGGAGGATTTATCAAATTAATTCTCTAATTAAATAGTAAAATGATATTTATTGTACATTATATAAGTCGTTAATAAATTACGAGTCTCCCGATACTCGTAAATAGCAATAAATGACTTATTTGCCTTATTTATGCGGAATCATAACTGTTTCGTATAAATAAAGAAGACGGCAGGAATCAATCAAGCTAAATTTGGTTGATTACTTAATCTTGCCAATCAAATCGGCACCAGCCAACCGGAGTGCGCCACGTGTCAGCGCAAGAAAGGAAGGTCTTCACCTCTCCACCCTATAAATAGGGTCTTTCTTGTTCATTCTCAAAGGGTCCACACCCATCAAAGACGAACGAGTAGCAGCAATCCTCTCGATGAGCAAAACTGCGAGCTAAGAAGATCCATCGATCCAGCTCTTCGAAGATTCAAGTGTTCTTCACTAAATCTAAAGAAGTTCTTCGAATATTCAAGTCGTTCTTCGTCAAAGCCTTCCATAAACACCGTTTGATCCAAGACAAGAGGCCAAATCCCTCCAATCAGATGTTTTTCTTGAAGAACACCTTGAAGATCATTAAGCGTTCTTCGCCGACTTCAACTGTTCTTCGCCAAATCCGGTCAGAAACATCCCTCGATCAGAATCAAGGAGCTCCATCCCTCTGATCAGACATTTCCAGCCGAAGATCAACTTGAAGACAACAAGCGTTCATCGCCGCCTTCAAGTGTTCTTCACCAAGTTCATCCACAAACACACTTCGATCCAAGAGCAAGGGGCCAAATTCCTCTGATCAAGTGTTTCCAGCCAAATCAAGACTTGAAGATTTGAAGATCGTTCTTCACCAAATCTGAAGCGTTCTTCATCAAATATCTTCCAAAGACCTCACTCGATCCAAAACAAGATGACTCTGTCCTTTGATCAAGTGTTTCAAGTCAAAGTCAAAATCATGCCAAGTCAAAGTTGAAGAAGAATCAGAGGACCAAATCAGAGAGAAGAACCCCAAAATTCAAGAAAATTATTGTATTTCAATTTCAAGTGATAAAATTTATTTTCACAAGAATTATTATCACAGCATCGTTGTGCTTGTGTTTTCCCTTTAATAGGGGGTTCCTGGGAGAGTGATCAACGAAAGCATTTGGTGATACCAATTGCATTGTAGATGTTGTATCCTCAGTAATGGTAATTCCTTTAAATCTTTGGCGATTTACACCTTCTTTCTCCTCAACAGATCAACCTCTTGAGCTCTCATTTGTCGTTTTCCTTCCCTAGCAATTTGTTAACAAGCATCCTGCAAAATATATACATATATATATTTAAAAGTGATTATAAGAGCACATGCACAAGATATGCACGCATAGGAAAAACACTAGAAGTGTTATTTTCTTTTAATTTATTAATTTTTCTGTAGTGGGCATAATTCAGACCAAAAAAAAAAAGATAAAAAATGGTCAAGGGTAGGGTAACATTGCAAGAGTTGGAGTACTATTAATTTACACTTTTAAAATATTTGGCTACATTAATAAGTTAAACAAATATATAAAAAAAAATATGAAAAGTACATACTCCCTCCGTCCCAAAACTATTTTCATAGTAGTTCTGAGCACGCGAATTAAGAAAAAGTAAGTATGTGAGTGTAAAATTAAATAATAAAATTAGAAAAAGTGTACTTCATTGACTTTTGTGAGTGTAAAGAGTTTCATTTTTAGGTGTGTGAAAGAAGAGTTCTGATTTCCAAATGAGGAAAGTGTGAAAGTAATTTGATGTAAGTGAGTATATATATTAACCAATTAGTTCATATTGATGTAAGTGTAAAAGAATTAGTAATGAAATTATAATTATTAATAAAATAAAATAAAATTAAGTCATAATAATAATTGACAATGTTGGTGCGTGTGATTGAAAATGTTTTAGAGAAGTGTTGTTAAAAAATGTCTACGACATAAATGACAACACTACACAGCGGAAGACTTAAACGCACACTTTTGCAAAGGGATATCAAAATTTTCATAGGC